>UXSR01005803.1:5905-28363 GCA_900604375.1 Mesocestoides corti
AGCCCTCCAAACCTCTATTGAGATCCCGCAAATCACGCACAAATCACGAAATTGTAGTCTGAGGAACTTGTGATGATTGCGCAATAGTCTTCTTGTCAAATCACAGTTCCCTAGAATTTTCTCCGTTGTTAGTTTTTTTTGGGCTTAATAATTTACTTTTGAGGTATTTTGGTGAAGAATCGCTCTAGTTTACATTGTTTATTTTTTTCTATTTAAAAGACGGCTTTTTCTTCCTAGTGGTTGGACATGAACTCTAGTGCGTCAGACTGCACAGTTGCCATTATTAACCATGAGGCACTAGCATTTGGTAAGAGTTTGCTGAAGCACTCTCTGAATGCTTCATTAAAACGTTCGAGTTCTCAACGTTACTAATGCGACAAAGTTAGGTTTAAAAATTCCGTCAAGACGGAGTGGCCAAGAAATTGGGACTCTGGACAAATTCTTAAATAAATATTTTAACCCATTAAGCTGGTATTTGTTTTTTGGGGTAGCGTGCTTACAAGGGCGTCTTTTAGCCAAATACCTAGGGTTGACTAATTATTTATACTATCTACTGACTTCTGCGCGTAATCCAAAACAGAGATGGCTACGCTTAGTCCAACAATAAATAATTTATTGGATCAAACCTCATTGCGTTGGATATTTGTGGGTGGCAAAGGTGGCGTTGGGAAGACGACATGCAGCTGTTGCCTTGCAGTGGAACTGTCTAAAGTTCGCGATCGCGTTCTTATAATCAGTACTGACCCAGCACACAACCTTTCTGATGCTTTCGATCAGAAATTCTCAAAATCTCCTACACTTATTAATGTATGATCGTATTTGATATCTTATATCGTGTTTTTTTCGTTTGGGGCTATCAAGATAAACTGAATATATGCCTTACCGGTTTGGTTTATACACTGAGATTAACCGTTGCCACATCACGCAATTGTGGCAATACCATGTTTATTTATGTTATTTATGCCGTCTGCGTATATATTTATAGTTGCTTATATAAAATGCATCGGGGATGCAGTTATCGTTTCCTCATTTACTTGCCCTTATACGACAATACTGTTTTTTTTTGATGCGGTAGGTCTTGTATCATTATTGAGTGTCGGATTTATTCCAAGACTTTTTTCCTGTAGGGTTTCACAAATCTTTACGCAATGGAAATTGATCCTAACATGAGTGTGGAGGAACTTGAAGAAGATGTTGCAGGGATAGATGAGGCGACGCGCTCCGCCGACCTCCGACGAACATTGGCTAGTGTTATGAATTCTATCCCCGGTATTGATGAGTACATGTCATACATCGAAGTCTTCCGTCTTGTGCGTAGCATGGACTACTCTGTGGTTGTATTTGACACAGCCCCAACTGGCCACACTCTACGCTTGCTCGCCTTCCCTGAGCTCATGGAAAATGGAATGAACAAATTAGTCAGACTTAAAAACTCAATTGCACCATTACTTAACCAAATGATGTCGTTTATTGGTGTTGGTGGTGGCGTGGGAGGTATGATGGGTCCAGAAGACTTCTCGCAAGCCATTGAAAGTCGTTTACCGGTCGTTCGAGAGATTACGCAGCAGTTCAAAGACCCAAACCAAACCACCTTCGTCTGTGTCTGTATCGCCGAGTTTCTGAGCATGTACGAAACTGAACGGCTTGTCCAGGTACGTTTTTCACAAATCAAAGTACGACATATGCATTCTGACAAAAGTACGAAATTATTGATCGTTGATATAAGTTTACGTTTTTATTAAGCGTCTCGCTGTATACTTCTTACTAATAGTGAAACCCCAATCAAGCAATTTATATTCCTTACTCCAAGTATTTCTTGCCTCTACTTCTGTTTTAGGCTTTGGCGGAGCAAGAAATTGACATCCACAATATTATCGTCAATCAGTTGCTGTTTCCAAATTTAGAGACAAGTGGTGACGGAAATCGAGGTGATTTAAAATCAGCAAAACTGCCAACAGATTGTGGAATGTGCAAAGCCAGACATCGGATCCAAGCCAAGTATTTAGAGCAAATCCTTGAGCTCTATGACGACATGCACGTCATCCAACTTCCTCAGCTCGATGAAGAAGTCCGCGGAGCGGATAAAGTTCGCGCTTTCTCACAGTACCTCCTTCACCCCTACACGCGACCCCGTAGGGTCTGATGTTCGCACTGCTCACAAATATCCTACGTTTGCGTTAAACCAGTCTCCTTTTATTACATGCCTTCTTGGCAGTGCACGCTAGTCCGATTCAACTCGAACTACTGGTACTTACGCATGCACATGTTGAGCAGAGGTTCGTGGTGGGCGCCCCTCGTCACCAAGCCATTTTGACAAACCTCCTTCGCCCATTTGTTGGAAATCGACTGTCCATGAGCTCCCTCTAGTCATTTAGACGCAGATTGATGAGTCAAAGACGGTACCCCCAGCCAGCATTCTAGGTGGGCACCCGAACTTTCCTTGCGCCACTTTTTCCGTAGTCAGCAAATCTGGGATCATGAACATTAAGTTTTTTATGGAGACAAAATCAAAATTCTCACAGGCATACTTTTAGGATATTGCGGTCTTTTAAAAACCACAGAATAGCCAGTAGGAGGATGCGAGGTGTCATTGCGGGTCATTTTTATACAGAGGACTAAGGAGGGTGTGGTAAAATTGGACCGGTACTAGAGGGACATCTTCCTGCCTTCGACAGACATGGGCACTGCACGGACGAAACGGGAACTTTTCTGCAACGCTGCTTTTTTGGCCAGCGCCCGGATGTGGGTTTCTATGCGAGAGGAGGTACCTCCAGTGTCCGTGGATTTCTTAAAGAAACGGGATTGGTGCACTCGCTGTCTTCGTGCGGGGCGCTGACTGCCTTTGCTCTCGCCCTCCTCCTCGTCTTCGTCGTCAGAGCCCGAGGGGTTGGCAGGGACATTCCACTTAGGCCGCACAACGTAATCCTTATTGGAGGGCTGTGGAACACGAGCACGATTTACCCATCCTGGATCGCCAGGTCGAAGAGCCCTAAAGACAAAACGGTGGGTGGGTGAATGCTATGCCCAACGTAGACACAGTAAATGACCAAACAGAACCCCAAGGTTTGACCACCTCTGATGTAATCCCCAAAATAAAATATGCAAGATGACTACTGTAGTGCGTGAAAGTGAGCATTGTACGAGGAAAAAGTAAAAAGTTAAAATTCCAGGAGTTTCGAGAGTGCGTAATCACTTGATAGCATGATGGACAAACGGATTTGTATCCTTACAGTACATACGGATTGCAGTGTAGGCAAATATGTGTTCGAAAACCACCGTTACCGAATAAAGTTATTTTAATGGAATATTCAGAAACTCCTAATAGGTAAATGTAATAATGCGTATCTGGTTGACAGTTCGGAAAAAAACGGCGAGGCGTTCCTGTAACACTAATTTCTAAAATATTCCAAGTCATCGCAATGATAAAACCTAAAAGATATTGCGAACATACCCATTCCATTGCCGAAATCATACCACCGACCCGTCCGCCCAATTCGGACGACATAATTTAGAGGACAACTAATAGTCGAGACACACTCATGAACTTAATCTCATGCAGAATTTAAAAAAACGTGCTGCTCAAGGAAAGCGAAGCATGAGTGAGTAGAATCACCTATAGTTCTGCAGGTATCCCATAATATTCCACAGATAAATCTATTATGCAATGTGGTGATTAGATTAAATAATACAAAACCTTGCCAAGTTGTTGGACAGAGAAATACAAAGACACCAAAATCTGCATGCCTAACCATTACCTGAGAAACTCCCTTATGGGAGTACCACATCGACTGGGACAAGTTATCCAAGTGTTGTTTTATTATAAAAGTGAATGTCTAGTTAATTCTAAGGCCTTCTCAAAAGAATCATCTAGTTAATTTCGGCCAGTACAGCGTCTGAAAACACCAACAGTCTTTGCACACGACAAACTCTGTATACATGTCTGATGATGTTTGCACATCTGCTAAAGCACAACTATTAACGCCAAGGAAGCAGTGAAAGGCAAATATTAAACAGAAAAATGACAACATCAGAACAAGATAACAAAAGATATTTTTCATTTAAATTGAACGACATCCGACAAATAGTAAGAACAATTACAAGTGGGAAGTTCAAGATCAGTTTCTGATGATGAAAACTTCCCACACTGTTTTGACACAATTTATGCAAAACTAATGGTGGCAAAGGCTAGATTTGCATCTTAGCTTATCCAATCGATGTTAGTGGCGATGTACAACAAAATCACAACGAGACAATAGAATATCGTAGTTATGGAATTAAACACCAACGGTTCCGCGCAAACTAACAAACGAGGGAATTCTCCAACGACAATATTAGGAATTCCGAGTAAAATAATTTAACCTACCCCTGCTGTTCAACCATTTCACGATTGAGATCCCGGTGGTTCACCATTTCATTACTAAAGGTAAAAAGCAATGGTTGCATATAAGTTAATTATGATACGAAAACAGAAGAGCCAAAAAAGTCTTTTCACTAAAATGCGCATTTGGCGAACAGATTAACCAAAGTTAAAGCGCTGTCAGGGGCATGAGCCCTAGATTCGAACACCTCAAACGTCAATAAGTTAGGCAAACAAAGAGGAATTAGAATTAGGTTCTAGCGTGATTCGCAGTACAGCTCAATTTTTCAAATCATAGGATATCGAAGTAAATCAAAACGCATAGACACTCCTCGTGATAAGGCAACGAGACTATGGTAAAAGGGAACAGGGAAAATTGTTTGAAAGTCAAGCTAGTTAACACTAGCAGAATTTTAGGGGAGGATTAATAACTGTTAATAAGATTACCCATAGTTACGACGTTTTGGCAAGTGTTCATAATCCAACTGTTTACGTTCCTCCTTAGAAAGGGTCCGATAATCGCTAGTTAAATTGAAGATCGGTCGTGACCATTCATCTGAAAATAAGAAATCGGAGGTTGAAATTACTTATTTGTGGGTGCTGGAACCGGGAATAAAGTTCCCCATTATTTGGGAGAGAGACGAGAGGAGCGATGTTGACCTAGTCACAATGCCCGGGTTATTAGTCTAAATGACCTCTCACCAAGTGTGGCCAGAGGTGTTCGTCTTTACAATAAATCAACCAGGACTACAGTTCACTCACCTCCATTCAGTTGCAGATGTTTTTCAGAAAAGAGTCAAATAGATGGTAGCAAAATATTACGACTATGTTGAAAAGTGGATGATGGCACTCAGGACACATGGCACCCTCGTAAAACAAAGGGCGTACAAGGGAGTGTCCTCGGAACTCAACGAATTCATGCGGGAAATTTAGAAGTGAATAGGAATGGAACGACAACCTCTTAAAAGTTATTTGTGGCATTAAAATCCAATGTAATACAGATAATTTGATGTTTGACGCTCGAATGACTTACTAATTAGGTGTCCGGCGCGCTTCTTATTTGCTCGTGTTTCCCTGGGATGCATATACAAATACATAACTGCTTTCCCGATGCCCGATTCACGTAGCAGGTCAGGTTCTTGAATATGAAACTCGCTAAGATGTCGTAAAAGTGTTTCCCTGATAATAACATTTGGCAAGGTTTGACCGCAAACTGGGGACAGCCAATCTGTGATGGCACTAAGCATGCCATTGTCAATCAAAGCAGATTTCATATCCGCCTTTTTAAGTAAACTACTAACTATATTGAGCATGCTCAGTTTCTTCGTGGCCGGTCTATTTTTATTCATAAGGCGACGATCCTCCTCTGCAGCAGCTTGCATTCTAGTGATTGTTTCTCGAATAATATCGTCACTATCATTAAGGAATTCATCGTCCTTTCCAAGTCTCCGTTTCCGACGCGTTTCTTCACGCCGACGACTCATGATCCGGTCAAAGTCGGAGACAAACTCATCCCCACCTTCCGCCTCGTTGTCATCGTCCACCTGCAGCTGTTGATGTCCACCGGAATCCTCCATTCCTTCGCGTTCCACCATATCAGTTGGTGCAGGTACAGCACTTGAAGCTGCCATGTCGTTCTCAACTTCATTTTCCGCAAAACCTTCGAATTCTTCCTCCTCGTCTGCATCACTTTCACCGAAAATATCCGCAATCATTCCCTTGGTGCCTTCCAATTCTCCATCAAAGCCCTCGAAATCCCCCTCACCCCTGTCTTCCTCATCGAAGACTCCTGTACCCTCATCAACATCAGAAGTGGAGTGATCTTTATTGTCCAGGGGAGATTGGGGCCTTACGACCTTTGGAGATATCCCCAATACTACCGCCTCATCACCTTCGACATCACTGACTTCGTTTTCGAGAGCAGTTCTCGACGGAGCATAGATAGGTGTAGTTGGATCAACAAGCGGTTTCACACGATACTCATTGTCCGAATCAGGATGAGACTCATTTTCCACGGTCAGTTTTAGGTGAGAGTCAACTTCCGGAGGAGTGTACGGCGTACTCACAACATTAGCAGGTGAAACCTCGGATTCGAGTGTTGAGCTTTGAGGAGCGTAACCTTCATTAACCACTTCTTCCAGCTTGTACCCAAGACTTGTTGGCGAATAAAGATAACTGTTGAGAATAAAAAAAGTTCAAAAAACACAAGAAGACCTAGATAAGACATTTAAATAGGGAAGATGGATTAGGTTAATAGCAAACCAAAAATTGATGCGCAAACGAAATGAAACCTTGGTATCCTGATCATCAAAACAAAAACCCTTTAAAAGCGTCTAATTAGGGAAAAGTCTTATTTGTCAGAAAGACGCAGTCAAGACATTAACAGATTAGAGCTTGTACCTTGGAACCTCAAACTACTAATCATGTAAAGAAGGAGGGAGATGAAGACGCAGTAAAATCAAGTTTAAAAACAGGTAGCCAAAATTTCGTTGTCAGAGCAAATTAAAGCCTCTGATGAAAAAAATACTACAAACCTCATTGATAGACGGGACAATCCACAACGAAACAAAACCACACTAAAACAAATAATTGCTCTGCATTGATTGGTTCATTCTAGCTCATCAAAATGCAATATTTGAGGATAAAATCAACCAAATAATCATGTAAAATTACCACTAAAGATACTTTTAGAAACAAATGCGCACAACGATATTTTGTCTTAAACAAAAAAAAATATAGAGAAACGCGACAACAATGAATTCCAACATACTAAGAAGCGGACAATGGGATTGGAAAAAATAGGAAATGACTACAAATGGAGGTAAACCAACATCATTTAATTAATTATGCTAAGGTATCTGCAAATACAAAGTATCGACACACGTTATTATTTTGCTTAGTTCATTTCATGATAATTTAAAGCCCCCGTTAAATTAACACTTTAAGGACCAGCATTGTACGAAGCGTGAGTGTCAAAGTTTAGAAAAACACTAAACAAATTAGGTTAAAATTCAGTTATGTATTTTTAAATGCTTTAATTAGGTGATAAACTTTCATGGTTCAGTCCAGCATTATTAAACGACGTGGAATTGCTCAGCTCTGTAAACTATTAATTCGATTACTGTGTTACTTAAAGAAATTGTTTTTCCTTTTAAAATTAAAGAAATCGTTCAAAAGGTTATCACACTGTTTGTCTTTGGGTCAGATATTTTATATGCATTTCAACGGTTGATTGGCCTTTTTCGTGAGACATTCAGAGCATTTAGCATTAATTTTCAGAATGTTTAGGTTTTCGATAATTTTAATTTGCCAGTTAATACCATTGTGGTAAAAAAACGATGTCTATATGCTTTCTAAAGCAAAGTACATGTGTTTGCAATGTGTTTAAGTTTGTGATTTTGAATTGTTTACTGCGCTCAATATATGAGTGTCGAGTTGGCGGGATGTGGGGTTGGCTGTCCGCTGTGGGGACGATCTCGTCGTTCCACTTCTGGATGATTTCGCTTGGAATAATATCGTTTATACTTGTTGCCATCCCAGTTTTGATATGTACTGTTCATTTATTTAACAAGAAACCCCACCCTGCAACGTTGCCTAACATGCGCAAACGGGATTTTACTATTCAAGAACTTAGACAGTTTGATGGTAGTGGTGTAGATGGCCGGATTCTAATTGCTGTCAACGGAAATGTTTTTGATGTTACCAATAATGGCAGGGAGTTTTATGGAAAGGACGGGCCGTATGCAATTTTTGCTGGTCGTGATGCTTCGAGATCATTGACAATGTTCACGACTGACATGCCCGCATGTAGTGATGAATATGATGACCTTTCGGACCTTACTTCTGATCAGATGAAGAGCCTTAAGGAGTGGGAGCTTCAGTTTCGTGGTTAGTTACCGTCGAGTGATTGTTTATTATGTTTGTTGAACGTTCAAGTTACTTGACTGTAATGCTAGCAGTAATATCAGTTGAGAATTTAGATATTTAGAGACTATCCTAACTTACGAGGTCATGTTTGCCTCAAAATCGATAAAGGTATAACATTTATTCAATCTATGTGTTTTACATCAGTTCTATTACTTTGTCTGTACCATATTTTTGTATGGTGCTGCATCTCATGATGAAACATTAGTGTCCTTTACCTATTGATATGTTACTTCTATGATTGTATCATAGAGCTGTTTAATTGCTAGTGTTTCTACCATTATAGGTAGATGTTCCCTAATCAACGCTTATAATATTTGGATGCTAAATATAGGATCTAGGAAATGCCATGGTCTTCATTTGCTTTTAAACGTTTTTGCCAAATTTTCTGAATCCCTACGTAGATGACCCAAATAGAATTTCAGTGAAGTTTTTGCAAATCAGTAGAACTGTTACTATCAACAAGTTGTGTTATCTTGCCCTTTCACCCTCCAAACCTCTATTGAGAACCCGCAAATTACGCACAACTCACGAAATTATAGCCTGAGGAACTCGTGAAGATTGCGCAATCGTCTTGTCAAATCACAGTTCCCTAGAATTTTCTCCGTTTTTAGTTTTTTTTGGGCCTAATAATTTACTTTTGAGGTATTTGGTGGAGAATCACTCTAGTTTACATTGTGGATTTTTTTTCTATTTAAAATACGGCTTTCCATTCCTTGTGGTTGACCATGAACTCTGGTGCTCCAGATTGCGCAATTATCATCATTCACATTCAGGCGCTTGTATTTAAATAGAGCCAGCTAAAATACTCACTGAACGCTTTATTAGGACAGCTGAGTTTCCCATCATCGTCTAAGCGAGTTCTCTGGATCAAACACGAGGTCTCCTTCCGAAGACCAGTGACGGCTCCGTAATTGTAACGCGCAAGCTTGGGATGAGTAATGATTAGGAGTTAGTATGAAGTGTTGGTAAAGGGTGAAAGGTCGATGAAAGTGATATTTGGATGAGCTCGATGGAATTAATCCGACTTGAGTTTTTGGCTTTTAGCCATGGAGGAAATGTGAGTTCATTCAGTTATAGTTCTTGTTGACTATCTTGAAAAACGCCAAAATAGTTCGTAATAGTACTTCATTCACACTTCTGCAGTACCTCAGAGGTTTTGCCGTTGTACTTTAAATAAGAGATGATTAGTAGCAAAATGGAAGCCCGCATGATTTTAAGTAGAAGGCTTTTGTTTAAGGCGCATGTCGCCATGTTGTGAACGAATGCAATATGCAAATATGAATCTTCGTAGCTTGATTTTCCATGTAGGGTGTCACGGTGTACTTTAGATCTTCAGTACGTAAATATTTTTTTCACTTCATTTTTATTGGAACCGAGAAATGACTGATTAGATGACATCATTAATTGTACTAGTGCATCTACAAAGTGAAATGTCAAGCATTTTCGTTTTTTATGCATTACATTTGCGGAATTTATTGTCATCTTGGTTGAAATCTGGGAGAAATCAATGCGCTGTCTATCGCTTATAATATTTTACAAAACACTTGATATTAATTGCGGCACATTAAAACAGCAAAGAACAGTGTTATTACCTGATGCCAATTTAGTTCGTGAGAAAGTGAGACAAAGTCGCTTACCTTGGTTGTTCTGGTAAAATTTGTGGAAGTTCTTGAAATGGCCACACTTTTCTCCTTGTGGCCCCATGCTATCTATCCCAAGTGTGATTTTATGGTTATATCAATTGTTATCACCATTTTTATTGTTTGGGTACCATCGTCCGGCGCTGAGTCCTGGTTCTCCAATTCCAAAATCTCTGGTATTCTAGTAGTGGCATTAAGCATCACATAGTGTTGAGCAGATTAGTATTAAGTGCTCATTACCGGTGTTGTGATTACGCCAGGAAATCTATTTTATTGCTGAATTTCACTGGGGAGAGAATCTCCATTCCTCAATTTTTATTTATTAAAGTAGTTCCATCAATTTGAATTTGTTGACCACACTTTGCCTGATTCCAGTTTGTCTGTTTTTTGTCTGTGCACATGAATCAAAAATAACAAACACTCGGCTTTTACTACCACTTTTGTTCCTCATCCCCCGTCTCTTGGCTCGTGCTCGTTAAATTAAATAGCGCTTCCTCATCATGTGCATTGTCTTATCTCCACCCAGCTACTAGTCAATTGGATGAAACCTTTTTTTGCGCTTTCGCTTCCACCCTTATCTTTTCCTAATTTGCGATTTGCTGACTAATGAGTTGAAGACTGTTGTAATGACTCTTTCCTTCCTTTGATAAGTAGTTTCAAGCGTTACAAGTAGTTTGTGTTGCTGTGTTCGCCCACGGTGACTCGCGCTATTCGATACTTTTGTAACTCGCTAAATGTTGGGTTGTGGACCTTTTGATTTTGTAACCATCTGCTCCATTGTTTCTCTATGATACTTTTTCCGTAAATCCTATTCTAATCGTAACAACGAATGCATCCATGTATAATCCTATTAGTGTTTGTGCTCTTGAAGTCCCGTTCTATACGTCTGTGATTTCTTTATAAATTATAATGGATTTGAAGAATCATCTTGGAAATATTTCTTTTCAATCCCACTTTGCCGAAAGATTAAATGCTGTTGTCTTCCCTTTAGAGCGATACCCACTGGTTGGAAAACTCTTATCCCCCTCAGAGACCCACCACTTGTATGAAAGTGCCGAAAATGATGAATCACTTCAAGTTGATATTGGGACCGATCCAACGAGACCCAAGGTCGATTAGGCTAACCGAGTCCACCACCTAACCCCTACCCCCTCCTAAAACGTTCAAATTTACACCGGTGGCCACGTTGATTCTTTCTTTCCCATTATTCGAAACTCTACAAAAACAATGGCTCCCTCTCTGTATGCCGCTGTCTGTGCCTCCATGTATATATGTACTCGTGATTGGTCTCTTTTCAGTTCGAAACAATTCTTTAAGTACAATGTATAATCCTCCATGACTTGCAAAAAATAGTGCTGCACTCTGAACAACCTGGAATTTTTAACATCAACGGGTGTTTGTGCATAACATTTTTCCAGATAGGGTCCTACGAGAGATTACCCGCTACCTCTCGGCTCAAAAGAGAGGAATTTGAGCAAATCTGCTTACATTTGCCATCTTTTAGAATTCTACAGTTGTGGAGCTTGATAGTCAATCGAGCGGTTGTGGTCAATGCAAATTGCTTTCATAAGTCTACAGGTTCACAAGCCCGTGTATACGAATTGCATTAACTTCCGAGCGGTCTGGAGGCAGCAGAATCCGGCGATACGAAAAAGTGTTAGAGATGGAGTCGACTAGTTTGATTTGTGTTTCTCAAAGGCCATACTATCACCAGTAAATTTCGTCTGTATAGGTCCCAACAGAATAACTAAGTGGCATCGTGAGCGCTTTTTCCTCGCAATTTTCCGAATTCTAATCAAATTTACTTTATGCCAAAGGGAAACACGGGTGTATTGTTCCCAGTATTCAATTGCAAATGAATGGGCATCTCATGTTTTATACTTTGCAAATGCTAATGGCTTCTAACAACAGCTATAATTACGAGACATGATAACATTGAGTTTGTAGACATGATTAAAGAAGAAGAAGACATAAGACCACTAGCTTCCCGACTAACTTCTCTTTTCACTACATTAAATCCTTCAATTTTTAAAGGAAGTATCTTCGCATTGTATCATAGTTTTGGCATCCACAGGATATTTCACCTAATTTGCGCTGCCAACTGTTATTGATCTAGCACAAATGGTTTTTACCAGAACAATTATGGAATAGAATTTAGCCATTTTTACTCGCAGATTTTGTGCTTGTATTATCGGATTGAGAGCTTTCGTAAGAAGTTGCATTGTTCTGAGTCAAAGAATCAACACCTGAAGCTAAAATGGTAACTCGTTCAATTGAGATGGAAGTCAATCTCTATCGAGAGCCTCGGAAACCTGTCGCCAATCCATTCTCGTCTCCGTTTGCCTGTTGATGTTTCTCATAGGCCATTCAGAGACTTAAAGACGCGATCGCTTGAGCGCGTGGCTCGATCCAATGCGGCAGCGGCCCATACTGCACTACCAAACCAGTATAGGTACTCAACACGAGTTCTCGGAATAAAAAACTGCTTTCTAAAGTCATCACCACAAATCTTATTGCATTATCTGGGGGTATAAAAAGTTCGGATAGACGTGGTTGTGTAGCGGCTGATAAAATTCTCCGAAATTCAGCAGGCCATCGGACCTATCCCCAATTGAGATGAGTTCGAAACCCGAGTAGTGCTTCATTTCTGGGAGAGTATTAGGCTATTTTTTCGACAGGCTTTTTAACATCTTTTTCAAGTAATATCAGAAACCCGGAAGGCTCAGGGACAAGTGTCGTAAATTAATGCGGTGCGGCAATTTATAGACGTCTCTAACGTGAAAATTTGCAAAAAAATGTGTTCGTGTATCGGTTTTGAAGTTTTCTTGTTGTCCACCTCGTGATTGCCCTATCAGGAAATAATGATATTAGGGATTTATTTTGGGGGCATATAAACAGTCCAGAAGTAGTTATCACTTCTTGTCACTTTATTGGTCTGATGATATGTCGTGCTCAGTGCCGTCGACTAAGTTTGTTCACCCAGAACGAGATGCTCCGGACGTTTTCCCCGTTGGTAATATTGCTAATTCACGCCATCACCACTATTTACGCATGCGCGTGAATTGATTTCGATGGCAGGTATACGAGGGCAATCACTTAATACTCGGTTTTGTAGTAACTTATGGTAATTCTACAGAAACGAAAATAGCATATATGGGTTAGCTTAGTCACGGTTAATCTAGGATGTGTGTACATTGTTCATAAACCGGAATAACATTGCACAAAAAATTTTAAAAAAATAGAAAAAGTTAATTCAAAAGAGGTTTGGTAAGAATTTCGTGGATAATAACATTTAGATGCACATCATCACTGAGTAAAATATCCTTCTACTAACACCTTTCATGACATCAGATTCGAAGAAAATTAATGCTCCCGTTGCATAGTAATACACTAAACAACAAATATAGAAATATCACTGAAAAATTGGAGAGTCACTGCAATAATTTCCATGGCAAAGTCGATGTAGATATTAAGATGGTTAAAGTCGATACGGTAATGCAAAATAATTTACAAATGATAGCCAAATTCGAAAAAAAGACATTCAAGCACAGGTCCACTCATACAAATAAAAAGGAACATAATAAATCCACAAGAGGAAACCTACTACGATCATGTCTAAATAGAGCTTTACTCGGTTAAGAGAGGAATTTAAAAAGCTTGTCGTTTGTTACAATTACTTCTAAATATATGTCCGTAAATTACAAAGCAAATTAATTTGCTCGAATATCAATCTCTAAATTAAGACTGTATTAAGTTACAAGATGAAGTAGGGACCAACAACGCTCTATCGTAAAATTGCAAACCATAAAACCATTAGTAGAGAAATTAAGGGGCTAAAAAAAATTTAAAGACTTAGTGGTGGGGAATACATATGTCTGCTCCTGAAGATACGTAAAACACCGTCCGATGAAAACGATTAGGTCACAAATGCAAAAAAAAAACAATTTTAACAAATTATCCAGTAATATTTTCCTGAATCTTATGTTTGCAAATAATGCTTCAAGTCATTCCACTAAAGACCAAATAAATCTTTTGATACATTCAAGTATATTCATTCAGAAATTTATGTTGACAGCATTAACAGACTTCAATAAATATCTGCAAAAATACACGCAAAAATAAGTGATTTTAGTAAGGGCGAGGCCTTGCATTCTATCTAACAGTTCATTGCGCACAAATGGTCGCCAAAAATTCGGAAATAGACAATTACCATATTAGAAAAAAGGAACTGCATAGGTAAAACCAAAATGATTTAGATGCAAATAATTAGCCCGTAATCACTGTAATTAACAGTTCCTGATGCCTAATTCTCAGATTTCATGTCAAGTGAGAAATACAATTTTGGACTTTAAATAGACTAAAACTTTAGCTCGCTAAAGTTGTCGTGGCGGTCTGATTTGAGTTACTTAAGAAATGGCGACTGGGGCTATACGGAAGAAGCTGGTTATTGTTGGCGATGGAACCTGTGGGAAGACTTGCTTATTGATTGTGTTCAGTAAGGATCAATTCCCAGAAGTGTATGTTCCGACGGTCTTCGAGAACTATGTCGCCGACATTGAGATAGACAACACTAGAGTAAGTACTAAGGTTTTGTGGTGATTTGTGAAGGTGGAGCTGGCGTTGTGGGATACTGCCGGGCAGGAGGATTATGACCGCCTTCGTCCACTCTCATACCCTGAAACGGATGTTATTCTCATGTGCTTCTCGATAGATAGTCCTGATAGTTTGGAGAATATTTCGGAGAAATGGACTGCTGAGGTATGTGTGTGGTGCTGGATTACTGTTTAAGGTCCAACACTTCTGCCCTAATGTGCCAATAATCCTTGTGGGGAACAAGAAGGACCTCCGAAATGACGAAAAGACTCGTGCAGAACTTGCAAAAGTTAAGCAGACAACTGTGACAACTGAGCAAGGAAAAGCCAAGGCCATGCAAATCGGTGCCTATGATTATATAGAGTGTTCCGGTAAGAAACTGTTGAAAGGATTACTGGGGTTTTAGCTAAGACGAAGGAGAATGTCCGTAAGGTCTTCGAGACGGCAACTCGAGCTGCTTTGGAAACTTCGAAGAAGTCAAGGAAGAAGCGGTGTAAAGTTCTATGACCGAACATGTAATTATGTACTGCATGCTGTTGAACATTAATCACGCCAATTAATATCCCTGCGGTTTTTATGCATTCCATCCTGACATCCCTATCCGACTGGCTTACTAATTGCTTTCCGGTTTACAGCTTCAGGATCTGCTCACGTTTTACGGCTTTGTGGGTTATGCTACTGAGCTTACTGGATATGCTATATTTGTTGATTTCTATTACTGCCCTCTCATCACATCCTTATTGTTTTGACATTTTACACCTTTGCGATTTCCTTGTCTCGTCCGATTAAAACTTTTGCAGGTTTTCTTATGTCGACATGACTAGGGTTTTCTTTAGTGAAATTTGTGCTTTAACTCTGAATTCGTACATTTTCTGGTCCTTTTTTGATCATTAGAGCGGCATTTGCTCCTATTTTTCTGTTTCTGGGTGTTTGCTGTTATTGAATTTTGGGTGGAATGTGTCGTCTTAATTATTATAACTTGTGCTGGGCTCCCACGCAGAATTTCTAAGTGTCTCTTATCGATCGTATGCATTCACTCTTTTGAAGGTGGTCTTGTTATCTTTTGATTTTTCGCAAAACGTTCGAGCGTGTATACCTTTAACTTGATTATTGTTTTCGGTAACATGCGTTTTGTTTCCACGTTGGTTAGCATATTGCCTCGTGTCCTAGGTTTAATTTTGCCGATGCAGTTACGTTGCGCGAATCATAAATGATCGGAGATCACGTCTAATTCATTGCGTATGACTGAATTAAGGGAGCGAACCATAGTTTTTATTGTTCCTGTTCTCCATTGCGGTTTTTCTGGCAGTGTTGAGTTGTACTACTGAAATCATGCTTGGTTATCAGCCCCAAAATACGGTGTAAAATCGCAAAAATTATTACGCACTGTTGATCCTGAGGACTAGCGTGGCCGACCATCTTGACTACAATTCTCAATAAACCGAAAAAATTAATCTTCAAACCCCTACTGGTTATTTCTGAACAGGCTTTCTTTTTTGTGCAATCGAATGAACATTTGTGAGATCAAGTTCTGTCGCTTGTCAATGCATGCGAAGATTTATATCATGCTGTTGCGAAGTAGATAAGTCGCGTGTTAGCCCATGGATGAATCTCTACTCTCCCAACGGAGAGGCTTTGCCTATTTCTATTAAACAATGGTGTTCACATGAAGGAAATCACCGGGATGGGCTATGAAATTTTTCCGCGGTTAACAGTAGCTGAGTCGGAGCCTGGTTTATAACGTTCGCAATAAGAGAGGTAAACGTAGCTAGTCGTCTTCGACCACTTCATTTTACTCGAATTACACAATATGACGTGTGACTCTTCGCTGGTTAAAAAATTACTGAGATTAATTCTCCCACAACTTGGTCAGCCTGGTTGTGTAGGGCGTGGTTTATGCCCCGAAAATTAGTCGTCCACATTTAACGTAAGGTTTTAATTAGGTATTTGAACCTCGTCAAATAATTTTCGCTTGCAATGGAAGTGAGGGTATCGTAATTAGCTTTCTCTCCTTTCATGATCTTCGATGGAAATGGGATGGACAGTCTCGACTTGTCGGCTCAAGAGTCGTCAAATGTGGGAGGAATTGGTTACCCGAGGTGATAAGTGCATGACGCACGGAAAGACTTTCCAAGTGACGAAAATCAATAACCACAGCCGTATTGTTCGTCTCGAACTGCTGCCATTCGATGACACGGTTATTTTTACAAAAATCCTTCAGTGGTTGCGCTTCCATAAAACTGGAGCAGATTTTTTGAGCTTTGAATGTCCAAATTGTACCTGAGTCCTGCTTTCCATAACATTTAACAGTTGTCTACCAAATTTCCATGACACCACATGAAACTTTAAAAAGAGCAGTTCACGAACTTTGAGTGTGTTGAAGTTTAGTTTCGAAGTGCCATGATTGTCCACAAGGGGAGTCAAGCGTTTTTCTCGGAAAGCTTGGCAGGTCATAAATAAGACTAGCAAGTAAAGGTTACAATGAAATCGAGATGAGTTGCATTCGTGGAAGTGAATCAAAATTCGATTTCTCCATTTCCACTTGGATTCTGCTGATCTCGTACTTTTATGTGACTTGAGCGCTTTGAGTATGAAAGTCACCATGAAAATGCCCTGGTAAGTCATCGGATTTTTCGTCATTTTGTTTTCTTTTGAGAGAAACTGATCTCAAAAATATCCCGCTTGGTGGCTACTTTCGTGCACCAACAACACTTGTAGACACCAATTTCCAAATTAATTGAGCCTGTATAGGTTTTGGATTTTCAAAAGACGTAACTTTAAATGTATTGGATAAGCTTTTTGATTTAAAGATGCTACTCTAAATGACTGGACATCGCCCTTGCAAACTCGAAGATTAATAAATCATGAAATAGTATATTTGGCATCAAAGCATTGATACCTTCGTAAACAACGCTATTCTGTTCGGTCTACTGTGGGGAGCAAAATATGCGGCCCGCGACACCGTGCCCGTCAATCCGCGACAAGAGACGGGCCCATTTTTCCATTAGTTTTAAATTAATTTTGATGTCGTTTGTACTTGACTTCGGCGTTGTTGACACTAACAGCTCAGAAGACACAATATTTTAGTTTATTTACTTCTTCACATTGAGCAGCGAGTAAAGTAAAGAAAAACCAAATTTCACCTTTAGAGCTCAGGCATCTTGGAAATGCAAGTATACAAGGCCAATTTCGGTAGACTAGGCCTCTTATGTTCGGTATCTATGTGTCAAGTGTATGGCGTCGATAGGCGTGGTTCTTCATGATTCGAGAGATGATGGCCACAACAGTGGAAGAGGCATGTTGTAATATATTGGAATGTGCATGTTGCCCTAGGGTGTCTTGAAATGGATGAGTTGGGGTGTAGATTTTACGTTTAGTGTTCGACTTCGTTGAAAATCTCAGTTTCGCACTAATAACCTACTGATGGCAAGCAAAACGTGGCACCAAGGTAATTGTAGTGTTGGAAATGCACTTATCTCCAGGCTGCACATAGATTCTTTAAAGGAGGCACTCTAGAAATAGCGAACGTGGCGTGAGAATTTTCGAAGGAATAGTAGAGACAAGTTTTAAGCATTTTAGTGCGTCACGATTCAGACACATTTGACAATTGAGAATCTATTTCGACAGGTCCATTGGGCTTATTACACAGGTGTGGGTCACTAATGCTGCCATTTAAGGCTAACGAGTGGAATAACTTAAATTACTCCTTTTGGAGTTTGGTCTAAACTGTAAATAAACTATGCAAGATGATCCCATCTACAATGCATCATTTCGACGTGGCTAAACGACTGATCTGATTTATTTTACTATTTTTTTTTTAATTTTTTTAATCTAAGAATAAAGCCGAACATTCTGAACGTGATTAGCATCTAGTCTAGGTTACCGGGGTCTAGGGCATGATTGATACATTTATCTCCTTCATCATTTTTTCTGTCTAGTGTCTTCGAAAGTTAATTGTGGGGCTCCTAGTTGAAATTCCAACAGTTTATATGCATGTCTAAAGTGAGTACATGAACTCTGACATTCTCCTGTGTAAAGCTCATTTCAAATAATTCATGGTCATGAAATGAGGATGCTGCATTTAGCTGGACCAATTGGATTCCTATTCTGAAACAATTACTGCAATTTAATTTGTAAATAGGTCCAAATTTTGATGCACATGAAAGGACCTGTGTAATCGTACTAATACCAGCTCCAGACTAGACGAACTCAGTCACACACCTTTCCGATATTTAAAGACGCGAGCCGTTAACTTGTTCTCCGAAGCCATATCTCACCTCAAAATTTAATGCTGGCAATGAATAATCTGCATGCCTTAATAAATGTTATCAGTTTGGAATGTAGCCGTACCGTTTTTCACCGACAATCATGCATTATAGTTCAGTGGAAAAATGGAGAATAAATCAACGAATTCCATAAACCCTTTCAAAAACTAATATTATCCTACTGCCATAATTTACATTAACACGTTTGCTATCTAAAAATTTGACATCGCTTCAGAATATCGAAATTCGATTAAACGTGTGTGGGCTTAAAAAGGGACTTTTTGGGTTATTTGACTTAAAACCTTCTTGAGAAATGGTTCATCATCTTCACATTAGCTTGTATTACATCATGTAAGGTCACAAGACCTTCAATTGAAGCATATTACATAACTCCATGAGCCAATTAACTGTCACGCTAGTCCCTTCAGAATTGCATCATTGTGATAGCTGGCAATTTTTGAAGAGTTGGGTTCCTGACTCGGCATAACATTTATCCTTAGTTTTGGAGTCATCCATTTTACATTTAAAAAGTCAAGAAGACAAATCTTAAAAATTCTAAGACAACAGAAACGGTGAATTTGTGGTTTTTATTTATATTTGCATGTCACATTCAAACGTATCGTTTTGCCTTACAAACCTGGCAGAGATGTACGAAAAAAGGTAAAACACTAAAGCTTACGTATAGAAAATCAATCTTTCAAATATATTAAGATGTAACATCGGAAGACACTAACATTTCCAACTAAAATTGGCTTTCAACAGAAATGTGATTACGGTCAAAAGCCACGAGTGTTTTTGCCATGCAAACATCAACCGGCTTAGATCCGTTGGATTACCTCAAGTAGGGAGATAGTAGCGGTCCTTACTACCGGGGAACATGTTCTCCCTTCATTGTAAGTTTGTGACTTGATGCTTTTAACTAATCACAAACTTGGGACTCATGCTTGTCGCGCACCACCTGGCCAAAACCCTCCTTACCAGTTCAGGCACCTCAGCTGTCACATAACTCTCAATATCATTCACCATAAGGGGACTAATGACGTTGTTCCCCAAGCCCCCTCTAGGTCATACGTGAACCAGTTGTCATCGAAACCTTCGAAGACATTCCAGTTAATAAGGTACCAAGTTGTCAATTATTCAGTGAATCATAACAATTGCTTCTGCGGTGTATGAACACCCCCTAAACGTGGTGCACCGTCCAACGCTCAGTTGTCACGTAGAAAGCTTCTGCTACCAGTTGAAGACCTTCATCCCACCATCTCCCATTCTTTTGGCTGTCTGCAGCACTCTGTATAAAAGCATTAATTCCTCCTCCATAGAATTTGTCTCTGGAAGATCCGCACAATCAAGAGCTGACAGGCCAAAATTCTATGATACAAGGGTCCCTCCACAAACGGACGCCACGTCGTCAGTCCTAGTCTTACTAAAATATTATAACTTTTTGCATTTATCCGGTGCGACTTGTCAAAAAACCTCCATAACTGCCCCGTAATGTTTATTTATGGCTTCGGAATGAACGAAAATGTGTTTACAAATCAAATCGGCAAATTTCGTAACCTGAATTTCCTTCCTCTTCCACGGGTAAAACTGATTCCACCCCTAAAATTATCGACATGTCTTCTTTACCCCGAACCTTGGTATCGTTTGCTTTTAACCACTCTATTCCGATTCGCTGCTTTCAAACGATATTATTAACCAATTGTGCTCAATCCATGTGTGCGTCACCTTGAATGCTCCAGAAGGGGAACACAGTTAGAGGGTTATCCCAAACTATTCACACAAGTCGTCTATCGTAAACACGCATCATGTTCATTCCACAACTCCCACGCCTTGTATCAGTTCACTTTGTGCTAATGAGGTTAGTAAATTGCGAGTTCCTGCCTCGGCACCTTACTGATTCTTAAACACAGATTGAAGTCCTCCCGATTTGTATAAAGGGGCATCAATTTAGAAAAAATACGCATTCACGTTCCACTGGCAACGGACCTGAATACGGATTCAAATGCTGCCCTGTGCACGACCCATCTCCCTTTTCTCGGGCACCGCAAGTGCTAAAGCAGGCCAGTAGTGTAAGGCGGCACAGCACTACCGGATCGCGTATTCCAATACTCGGCTCAAAGCCATGCTTTTGAGGGTCTTATTCTTACGCTAGAGCTCCAAGCTGTCGGAAGTCACTAAGGCACTGCCATGTGTCGTGCAAAATCGCCACAGTACGCTTGTCAGACAGATGGTAAGCGAATGCTCGCTTCAAAGCTAGAATTTAAAGCGCGTAACTATAGGAAATGTTGGGAGGCAGCAAGTGTATTATGTGTGGTAGATATGTGAACATGGTGTGGGCTAGCTCTTGACGCGTGCATTCATGGTTGTTCTTGGCCGTGTGCAGGTCACGAGTTCGCTGCGTGTGTGTGTGTGCAAGGCTAGCCAAGCAACAATAGTTAACTAATGAATACTTTAACATCTGCCAGCCTTCCAATGATCTTAGAAGGCCCTGAGGAGATGGCATAGTGGCAATTTGTACAGAGTCCTTTGAAGTTCTTCGAAACATCACTAGACAACCGAAATATCCACTGCAATTAATCATTCAGAAAGGGTAGTGCCTGAATGTTGTCTAGCTCGATGCTTGTGTCGTTATCTTGGGAAAACAGGGGCATTTTGATGGAGCTGATCGAATAGCAGAGAAATGATTTGGGTAATGTCAGTAAAATCGCACGCGATAATGCCACAGTTGTCCTATTGTAGCCACGAAGATTTCATGTCAAATTTAGAGGTGTGAGATATTGCATCTCAGACTGCATTGACAACCACGAATACATTTTCACCATGTCATCTAGAGACCGAAAGCCTTTGAACAGCCAACCTCTAAATGACATTCCGTCTATAATTGATGGCCGTTTTATTGGGACGGCGCTAGTATGCTCCTACGTAGAAGAACTGAGAATACTTAGCAAGTATTCGTTAAGGTTCGCCTTTGTTGGAGAGAAAGTCCGAGGTGTGATGCTTAATGCACCTCCTTTGGACGGTTTTACCCCTCCAAGTGAAAGGTTCATGGAGGTCATTGTTGTGCACTCACAATAATGGATTGAAGTGTTCACGATTTCAGAAAGGAACCATTGTGCGACAAGTGGGCCGAAACTGACTCAACGAAATCCCGAAATGTGTTTTGTTTCCAAAGCAGCCTCAATGTGATGGTCCCCGTGTACAACCACCTCAGAGTGTAACAGAGCATTACGTTTTGATGCATAGAAACCACTCTACAACTCATCCCATATTTAAGCACAGATGCTCAACGAAGGTGAACATTTCGTGATGCTGCTCGCGCTGTGCATTCATAATTCTTGCGTGCCCGTTCCTGTCTGTGAAAGTGTTTATCACTCACTTGCGTGCCCGATCGTATCTGTGCAGGTGTTAAGGTGTGTGTGTGTGTGTGTGTGTGTGTGTGTGTGTGTGTGCACGCAAGCGTGTCGGCCAGGCGGCAGGATTGTGTTCTCTTTAAATTGACAAATGGTGGTGGGGTCTCCACCGGAAGATGCGAGTACATCATTCCATCCAGTTTTACTAGTCTGTAGCCAGTTGAAGCGTGCCTGTCTTTGTGAAAGCTCTTCAACCCGGTAGGTAGACTGATGTTAACAAGCAGGTGTTTGTGTACCACGCTAAGATTCGAAAGCCGGTCATGCGC
>UXSR01005804.1:8109-28263 GCA_900604375.1 Mesocestoides corti
CACCTAATCACGATTTCCCACTCCCTTTTATGTGTTCATTTTGGTATCTACGTTGTAAATGTTTTTGAAGTCTTCTCCTCTGGGCTTTGTAATTCGACAACAAATTTACCGATATTATTGCCTGTTTTCTACCTTGCATGGGAATTTCTGCATCCTATATATTTGTTGGCTTTCAGCCTATGTGAATCATTGTGTAAATTGTATTTTTTTCAGCGTGATGAGTTCTTTTAAAGGAAATCTCAAGGAGTCCCAAAGAGCAATGCAGCTGTTAAAACAAAGGGAAAAAGAGCGTCAAGAAATCGAGTTTCAAAAAAAGAAACTCGAAGCCGAGTTGCGTGTCGGTGAGTTTACTACTAAATTCACCGTCCACCATGATACCATGGAAAGTCAACTGAAGACAGACACAGTATGTCATCGATTATCCTTTTATGCCACCTACCGTTAACTAGGTCGGTCTAGTTACATTGGACGAAATGAAAGCGCGCCAGCAAGCCGTAATCACTCAAAGAGAAAAAGAGTTGGCGCTGGGCAAATCTGCAAAGTCAAAAAGCGGGGAAGGACGGCAAGGGAAACACGGCATTGTCCGCAAGGTATGTCCTACTGCCTCTTGTCTTATGAACAGCCACACTCTAGGGTCCAATCTCCTTCAACGAAGATGAAGATGAGGCTGTTTTAACCGACGAGGAAAGCCAATCTACCCTTCAATGCACCGAAAAATCCAACAATCAGTCCGAGAAAAACGCCAATAGCGAAGGCGCCGCAAAAACAACTGAGCAATTCTGTCAAGAGGCGATTGAAGCTGGTGTGGAAGACTTTAGGAAAAAACGTAGGAGGCTTGGGAAGAATCCCGACGTTGATACTAGTTTTCTACCGGATATTGATCGAGATGAAGAAGAAAAACAACTGCGGTGGGTCAACTTTTTAGTCAAATATGTGAATGTTTCGACAAACTTGTCATTACGTATTTGTTTTTATTAGAGAGGAACTGCGTCGCGAGTGGCACGCAAAACAAGCTGCTATCAAAGAAGAAGAAATAAATATAACCTATAGTTACTGGGATGGTTCTGGTCATCGACGTCAAGTTAAAATGAAAAAGGGGCACTCAATTCATCTTTTTCTTCACCGGTGCCTCGATCAATTACGCAAGGACTTTTCTGAACTCCGAGCGGCTTCAGCGGATCAGATGATGTATATTAAGGAAGACCTCATTATTCCTCATCACTACACTTTCTACGACTTCATCGTAAGTAAGGCTCGTGGCAAGTCGGGTCCGCTATTTACCTTCGATGTCTACGATGACGTACGTTTGCGGATGGACGCGAGTAAGGAGAAGGAAGAATCCCACGCAGGCAAGGTCTGCCTCCGCTCCTGGTACGAGCGACACAAGCATATTTTTCCTGCGAGTCGATGGGAACCTTACGACCCTGCTAAAAACTGGGACCAATACACGATATCTGACAAGATGTCGGTGAAAATAACAATCAAATAATTACTCCGGTGCAAAAATCTAGTGTCTTTACCAGCCCCAGGTGCTTGATATTTTTTGCAGAAGACGGGTGACCACGAAATCATGACCATGGCTCCCACCACTTGTAATGCAACCAAAAAGACTTGCTGTTTACATATACTATACAATTTCAAATTTAAGTTACGATCGTATATACGAAATGGTGGCAATGTGGATGGGTTCTATTTGGATCCATCAGCCTTCAACCTCATAGCGTAGTCCCGCCCAGCGGTCATGGTCGCGACGATATTAAGGAGGTCATCTTGGTTTGTCATTAATTTGACGGTTGCTAGTTTTTCTTGGTCTTGGTCCAGTTCCTGTTTCAGTAGACGTATGTCGCCCAACACCTTATCGACAATATCCCGATGCGAAGTCAGTGCACGTTCCGCCATCACGCCTGACATGGCCCGAAGCGACACTGTCCGCGCGTCCACTGATGCTCGTAGTACCTCCACCTATAAATGTGAAGTGAAGTTCCACACCGTTCGAAAACCTGACTGCCAAATAAATTATTGCACGCTGGTCTCATTGAGGGCAGCTAAATCTCCCTAGCTTAATAAATTTTACTTAGTAAAATAGTCATGCATTGTTAGAAGAACTAAGTTCTCAACGTGTTTGATTTAACGACCAGCAACTAAAGGGGACTACTGACATGCCGAGTTCATTGGTCATGGTTAAATACAACATAGCGAGTTTTACTCGCATGGAAGATAGTATTTTACACGAAGCCAGATGGTTCCAAATTATTCATTTCTGTGCAAGTGCTCCCTAGAGCAAATAACACTCAACAAGCAAAGTTGCCTACTATACTGAAAGACACCTGTGCGTGGAGTTTCCTATAAAGCTAAGAGTAGCGGTTACTAATTTTTTAAATTTGATTTGATGTTACCATAACCCACGCCGTAGAACTCAGTATAACTTTTTGCTTCGTCGAAATCAGAGGAAGTGAATCATAGGCGCCTCGAGGAGTTTATCAATCTCATAATGAATCAATCTCCCAGCAGGACTTTTGCCATTCTATGAACTTAAAGCGGTGGTAAGAACCAAGCCAGATTTAGTGGTTGACGTTTTGATGATTTTCGCAGACATATATTAGGGCGAAAGAAAAATTAAAACTGCACTTGCCCGTGGGTCGAGCTTAGTTCGGAGATATTGCGGCGCTGCATCGTGATTAAACATGGCTAAACGATCCTCTGTGGCCTTGGCTAGACTGGTGTCCGTGTCGGTAATTAGAGCCTTTGGAGTTAAAATTATAGACTGGGCGGAAGCAAATCTTTCAGACGCGAGGAATTTGCGAATTTCTACCAGTTCTGATGCACACAAGCCAAGCGTGTTTAGATACCTGGGCCAATCAATGGCATCGCGCTACACAAAAGATGTTAAAGTGTGTTAAATTCAACAAAACCTGGAATTCAATCATCGTCAAGAGGTCAAGTAGCTTCTGCTTTAACTTCGATGCGGATGAATTGAGAAGAAGGAAACTTTCCAAATTGTGTCGTTCGGCCGCCTCCATTCGGGTGCTAGAAAGGAATTCGGAATCGTGTTCGCTAACCAGAATGTTATTAAAAGGTGAAATAAGGGTTAAATGCATAACCTTTAGCCCTTCCATTGGCTACGAAAGGGGGAGCAAGTGAACTCGCTTTATTTATTGGGAATCTAGCAAAATATCTGGAGCGACGTTCTGTGGAAATGTAATGGATAGTAAATTAGCAAACTACACGTTCTACTTATACCGTAGGTAAAATCGGCAAATATGTTGGATCCGTAGTTCCCGACGAGAACATTAGCAAACCACGATCGACGAGACATAATTGGCACGGTACTTGTAGTATAAAGGAGTAGATGGCCACTAAATCATTTCACAGTGCTGTTTAGATTCAAAATATCATTTCAAGAAAACAGAAGGAGCAAAAAAACAAGAGGCGCGCTATTGCTTATGACAAATTTAAATCACAGACTCATTTTAGCTTTGACGCACAAGGGTGCAGACATATTCGTTCACATCGAGTTCAGCCAATCCTCCAACACTTGGGTTTAAGTAATGTGGTGTGGCGTCGGATTAGGGCGCAGACATGTTGTACCACCTGGCCGCAGCCAATCCCGTGTCTCTCTGCGATATAATGGCATGCGGGAAAGGAAGGCAGCCAACCAGAGAAGGACATGGATGAGATGCAGTATATAATGAGCGGCGTGGCCAGCGTGGTGGACTCGGATGGAAGGCGCCTGATGCCTGGCTCTGGCTTCTGATTGGTCAATAAAGCCTGTTCTGTTGTACCGGTCTTTTACCTATTAGTGCTCGGGTATTCTACAGTGGCATCGGATTAGAGCGCAGACATACTGGACCTGCGTCTCTCTGCGTTCCAATGGCATTCGAGGAAGGTAAGCAGCCAACCAGAGAAGGACATGGATGAGGTGCAGAATATAATGAGCAGTGCAGCCAGCTTGGAGGACTCAGATTGATGGCGTCTGACGTGTAATTCTGGCATTTGAATGGTCACTAAAGCCTATTCAGTTTTACCAGTATACTTCATACCAGGGCTCGGGTATTCTACAACTCATAGGCGAAGGTCTGAAGCCAACCAGAAACAGGAACAGATGAGAAGGAGAATCCAATGAGAGTCGATGAAAGAATGAAAGAATTTGATAGGTAATGCCTGAAGGGTCGGGATACCTTGTGTCTGGTCAATAAGGCTTAGTCTGTTGCGCCATTCTTTGTCACACTAGATCCCGAGTATTCTACCTTGTTCTAAAAGCTGCTGTGCACAAATTTGGGGCTGATATAAGGCATCATGCCAAACGCAGTTAATCACGTGTTTAAGCATATAAATAGCCTATGGGAAAAAAGGCAACAAATGATTGATAGGGATGGATGAGAAGTGCTAAGTACTAGGGTATAAGGCCAGTACTGTTGCTCGGAAGAAATTCGTGTAATTTGTGGCTGGTCAACAAAATCAGCCCTTTTAATCCTGTCTTCTTTATTCTAGGGCTTTGTATATCAACACTGACAAAAGCACGTAATCATGCCAAAGCTTTTATGCTCAAAAGCCAAAAATAGGGCTTTAAAATCGACTCACTTTTGGACAATTTTGAGTCTCATTTAAGAACTAATTCTGACAGTCATTTATTTGCCACGTCGAAAAACGGGTTATTTCACTTTTTATTAGTTGTTAAGTGTCGTTAGAATTAAAAGTGGATGCAACCATTTACGTTTATTTCGGTATAGGTAAATTTCCAATATTTAAACATGTGTTTGTATCTAAATTTAAACCTAAATGTATGCATAGGTGTAGTTTGGTGAAGAATCCACCAATCATAAAAGCGCGTTTTTGATCCTTGTTATTACTATATTTGAATATATTTGAGGTCTTCGTAGAATGATTTTTCTGAGAGTTTGCTAAAATGACTGTTTTGCAATGTAAACTTTTGAATGAATTCGCTTTAATTCAGTGACTTCTGTACTCTGTGTTTTTTATTTGCATTTGTGAAATAATTTCTTATTATATTAATAAGAACGATAAATTGTTATGATGTAACAAAACGTAAGATTTTGTAGCAAATCAAATTGAAGATGTAATCTTAAATATTACTGGTTTCTTAACCACCTAATCCTCCTCTGCAATCCTAATTTGTATGCTCATTGGCCGGTATGTTAAGTAAAGCCTCGAAGTGTTTGTGTAGAAAACCTGAGCCCGAGTATGAAGAATACTGATACATCAGATTAGTCTCTTATTGACCAATCAAAAGCCAGAACCACACGTCACGCGCCGTCTAAGTCACAACGCTGGCTGCGCCGCTCTTTATATACTGCCCCTTAGTCGCGTCCTTCTCCGGTTGGCTGCTTATCTTCCTCGCATGCCATTGGAACTCAGAGAGACACAGGATTGGCTGCGGCCAGGTGGTCCAACATGTCTGCGCCTAATCCGACGCCACACCACACTTGCGCCTGATTTTGTTAATTTATCCCAATCTCTTTTAAAGTTTATTTGATTATATATTGATGACAACCTGTGTAATGGTTTATTTTCACTTTTTGGTGTCCAAATTTATCAATTGGCAGTTTTTGTTTCTCACTCCTAATTGTTCACAACGAATTTACACTGAAATATCTGTTGGCTCTCCTATTTTACCAAAATTGTAATTATCGTCTTAAATTTGCATATATTGAAGCCTTGGGAACCGCTTGGGTTTGTTTCGGTTTGATGGCCTTATTTGCCACTATCACCACATATCCAGCTCAAGCTAGTTGTTAACACTAACCTAAAATACTCCTTGTTTTTATATATGGACCCAGGTTTACTGCCATACGCCCAATCCTAACTTAACCGAAACATGTTTATGTTATTTTCGGCTCATGTGTTGCTGTGTTTTAGCCACGTTATGCTGGAATTCGTGATTCCTGTGTCAAGAAACGATCTCTTGAATGCTACTGTTTCATCGTATTCGGTTAACGAAGTAGTTTCTTCGCGACACTTAGCCGCCAAAGTTCAAGGTAACGTAAAGTTCTCATTTTCATCCCTCTGTAAACAAAATCTGCTATAAACCACTGTTTTTCAGATTGCCAGAAGAAACTTGTTCGTGAAGGTCAAAGAGGTGTTCTTCAGTACTTTGACATCTTCTTTAGTGTTTTGCAGTAAGTGGCTTGAGTGTAACACTACGTGCATGTTACCTGTGTTATGATTTTGTTAAATTTTATAGTGAATGGAAGTCAGTAGATGCGAGCACAAAGGAGGATGCTTGGCAAATCATACTAAAAGGTTTGTTTTTTCCTTTTAGCATTATTAACTTTCCAATTTTCTACTATACTTTGATGACCGCCCTTGTAGGTTGCGAACTTTCAGTACGGGAATTGGTTGGAGTAATCAAGCCTACTGAACCTAACTCCGCCCTCAGCAGGAGTTTACTGATCGAAAGGAGAAATGCGATTAAGATGCACTCGTACCTTTTGTGTCAGTTTATAGAGACGTTTGAAAATGATGCAACTGCGGAGGCTAGCTCAGTCGTTGCAAGCAAGGTTAGTTCTACTGGCCAAAGACACGCTGCCTAATTGGAGTTATGCTGCCAGGAATACTTGCATAACTTGGATAAAAAATAAATAATATGCAAATAGCCATGTATGACCATTCCTGATGTTGCATCTGCGAACTGGGTCGATCAACATAAAGTCATACTATCGGATTTGTTGTTAAGGTTATACTATGGTTGTTTGTTAATACTACGTTCCTAGAAGCCAGCCTCACTGCCCGTTTGTCTTTCGCTTGTATAGACGAGTAGGAGTTAAAAAAAAACTACCTGAAATATTCGTCACTTTTGATTTTATGAATGATAAGGGCTTCATTTGGAATGCAGTTTAAATGCCACCTTTTTTTTAAGCACATAATTCTGTTATCAGCGTCACAAGTATTAAAAGTCTTGCAAAGCTTTATTTCTCCATGATCACAGGTTGGGCGAGGACGTGGAAAGACACTAACTTCCGCTGCCAAAGGCCGTCGAGCTGAATCTGACGTGACTTTGGATTGGCCCGTTGAATGCACAAACGCCATCACCGTTCTAGATCAATTATGCAAGCTAGACATCAAGCACTTTTGGGATCCACCCATAGTTGAGGATGATTTTGTCAAGTAAGCGTGCATTCAAACCTTACTGTTTCCCTACCATCCTCGACCACCGTAAGGCTTTTTCTCAAAACAGCTTCCAGGACTGTAGTAGTTCAAGGTCAGGTGCAGTTTTATCCGCCACAGCCTAATTTGCATTCAGAGACATATTATCTGCTCATCGGTTTCTTCTTTAAATCATGGTTAAACCAAAGCCCGATGTGTAAAAATGGATCAGGATCCTTGCGGTACTGTCCATGGTTTTACTGTAAATGTTCTATTCAGTTATAAAATTTGCTTTTGTACTAGTTGATCTTATTATTTCGTTTGTACATGTCTGAGGATCTACTTTTCATGACTACACAAGGTTGTAGATACTATGAAAAAGGTTTGAGTATTTCAAGGCGGATTCATTCATTATTGAAATGATGGGACACATTGCACCTCCCCCTCCCCCTGAGTGTCATATGTGGTGCTTTTTCCGGACCGTATCTTTTGAGCTAATGGAATCCTGAATAGTAACTCCTGGAAATGAGTATATACACCTGCAAATTTACCAAGCATAACAAACGTTGTAGTTAACGCTGTTAACCTGGTAATCTGTTATGCCTCTCTTCTATTCATTTCCTCTAGTCTTTTGGCAAACAGCTGTTACAAACTCCTGGAAAACAAATCGATGGCAGCCAATGCAACGGTTCGAGGAGCCATCGCGGGTCTCTTGAGCACATTAATTCAACACTACAAACACGGCATCCCTTGTTGCCTGAAATTAGCTCAGATGCTCCAATGTTTTGCACACACAGCTAACGTCCTCAATGTCATGGTCAACCAGTTCATGACGGATGAAGCTATGATTCCTTTCGTCAAAGAACTCCTAACTGTGAGCATTATGGTTGCTGTTTTTCAGATATTTGTCAATTTTATGAATGTTTCCACATAGATTCGAGTTTCTTTGTTTGGTAATAGCCAAGCGTAACATTGATTTCGAAGAAGCTTTTGATCTGTCATCATTGAATTTGTATACGGTCAAATTCAACGGTTTCTCTGTTATAGTAACATCGAAGATAATTTGAGTTTTAATTCACTTCAGCTGAATGCAAAATCCCTCACGAGGAATTTTGAAAACATCTGTTTTTCATCTGTGGCATAAGTTTGGCATGTTCATATTACCAATGATTTGTGGCATGACCAACCGATATTGCAGCCCTGCCAATGGTGGTGTTTTGGTTGTGTAACAGTTGTTTCTCCCTGGCGCTCCTTTAGGAAATTTGCGGTTATGACAGCGAAGACTTGGAGCGGGATTCGGCCGGGACACACAACTTTTGCGCCTTCCTCGAATCTGTGTCGTCAGCACATCCTTCACTGGCGACCTCCATCCTTCCGCTGATTCGTGCTCGTCTCTCCGAGGACCCCTACCAGATGCGCAACTGTGCCCTCAATGTGATCGGGGAGGTACTGCGTAACCTCTACACCGGCCATCCTCACCTCGAGGGAAAGGACAAGATCCAGCGAGATCGTCTAATGGATGTGCTGCAGGTGTACCCTCGTAGCGATGATTTTGGATATTTGCTGTCATTGGCATGGGTTCCAGTTTCTTCGAGAAAAGGATCACTGTCATGTAGCTTACATTGTCATCACCAGCTACTTTTCTCTTGTCACGCATACTTGTTTCTGGGTTTTGCACGACCTTATTTAGAAGCATATTTTCATTCTAAATTGCCACCCTAAGTGCCTGAGTCGTTTTTTCGCCCACCATGTTTAAACTCATTGATGCGCGTCCATTCCCGTTTATTCGGATTTCACTCAGAACGTACAATCTCAAGCCACCAGTCAGTGCTTATTCTCTGGTTTTTTTGCTTTACTTGATTAGTTAACTGAAAACTGGCCTTTTATGTTTGCGTTGAACAAAAAGTTGGCTCTATTGCAATTCCAAAGAAAATCACTTTTGTGTTCGCGAGGTCGCATAATCACTCCGAATTCATATTATGTTTGTTTAACGGACCTCTTTCCCTTTTCCAAGGAGCATATTCATGACGTCAATGGTTTTGTGCGTGCTCGGGCTCTTCAAATCTGGTGTAACATTGCTTCAACTGGGGTACGTTTTTCTCAATTCGGTTATTTTACTCCTGGTAGCCTTTCCTTGTCCTCGCCTGAGCTTTTCCATGAAGTCTAATCTCTTACCGAGGTCCTCGGCATGTAGTCTCAAACCACGCCGTGGCCACTGCGTAGAGTTTAGCCCGAAAATGAAGAAGATTGGAGAGGGCGAAGCACAACCCTCTAATAGACAGCTCAACCAAGTTGCGTCGTGCGTGCCACAGTTTTGCATGTCTAACACACTTCAGGTGAACTAGTCAACGCACAAGTGTCTGAATAGTCAGGTAGATAAAGTGAATAGTGTTGGTACGGCCCCGGTCTTATGCTTTAGGTGGCTTGTGATAATTTGTTTACTTCTCGATGCAGGGTTTACCCATTCGGCGACAAGTTCAGCTGGCTCATTTACTGGTTGGACCAGATGGAGCCGTCAACGATGTATCCAGTTTCGCCCGAAAAAATGCTCTGCGTCTCTTAACCACGATTATTGTCCAGAGCCCAGCCGTCAAGGTATGTTTCAGTAGTCATAACCCACTGATTAGTGCATAGAAGATGACCAAGTTTGGAAACGGACTTGAGTAATATTGCTATTTGATAACTGGCATTTTCGGTGGAGCGTATTTTCGCGTACTACTTATAGTACTTAACATTGACGCTGATGGTTACATTGGGGGTTATAGTTAGAATGCCTAACCAAAGAGTGAACTGCCTCAGGTGCCAGCATGACTTTTTCAGCGAAATCGGCCAAGTAAATGTTTTTTTTAGTTTGCATCTCAATTGTGCCATTATACGTTGTAGCTTAACTCCGAGGATTTGGCAAATGTATTAAACAAAGAACAAACAAGGCTTCATGCATTGGAGGAGCATTTTGGTGAGAATTGTGTTTCTGTTTATTTGGAGATGATTTGTGGACATTAGTTCATTTCTACTTTGTCTAAAGTATGCTGGTAGTGGATATCTGGTCGACAATTGCCTTTTTTCTCTGTAGTTCGCCTCAATCCGGACAACGTTGGGATTAAAACCAGACCAACTACACAAGGTGATGTCGAGGACCCTGAAATTCGCACTTCAGACGACATCGACAACGAGGAAGAATCGGTGGGTTCAAATAAGGCTTCCCGTGGGTGCCGTGTCACCCGGCAACTTGATTCTGATGATGAGGAAAAGAAGGCTGTCGAGTTGGGCGCTTGTGAGGCGGCAGCCGCGCTGGAAGCGGCAATTCACTCGGCTGCAATGGTCGCTCAGGACGAACAGTGCGGGACCACTCGGCCCCCCATTTCTGTGGAGGTGGCCTTTGAGGCCCACAAAGCGGACCTTGTTCGCCAACGGGCTTGCGTGGCTTATCTGCGCGAAATGCAGCGCTTTGCGGGCTACATGGCCACGGCTATTGACGATGTGAAAAACATGCTCCACTCCAAGACTGTGACAGACGTACTCGAGGCCATCGATTTCTTTCTGACGGCGAAGCAGGCTGGGGTGAGAAACCTGGACTCCGCGATTCGCCACATGATGGCTATGATATGGTCACAGGAGGAGCAGATCAGGAAAGCCGTTCTTGATGCCTGTCGGTGAGTGCGACGCAAACTCTGCATGGCGATCGTCGTGTTCCGATTGTGATATCGTAATTCATCGAACAGTCCCTGTTACCGCTTCTCTAGTAGCAGTGATAAACCACTTCGCAGTTACATTTTTTCATGCGTCCATTTTAAGCATTCACACTGCGGTGTTAGGGAGCCGCAAACAAAAGTGGCGAAAGTCAGTTTACGTCGTCCCTTGAATGCAAAGTGCCGCTTGAGAATTCGTTAGCAAATTTAACGGATCGTGTCTCGTCAGTTGCATTAATGGAGCCGGGTAATTTCACTTTAATACTTATTTTGTACAATGAAACGAATTCCATGCAAGACGGATGGGTGGTCAATTTGCCAGAATATCACCAAAAGCCGATTTTTACCATTTAATAAGATGGATTGCCCCTTTATCTATATGCACCTATCGTGACACACAGGAGGAGGTATGCGTGGGCATCCACAAAGTCGCAGGCATAAGGGGTGGCGTCTCCTGAGAGTTTAAAGAAGTTGTACATGTGTTGGACTTCTAAAGTCCTTATTTGATTAAGTCGAGCTACGTTTTATCTCATATTTGTAGAGCTTCATTGTCCTTTTGAGAATTTTTTGTTATTCTTGATTTCAAAAAATCTGCAGTTGGTCAGCAGAAGGTATTTGCGTTTGCGTTTATTCCTAAAATCAGCACTTCGAAATGCAACTCTGAATGTCAATTCGGTGAAAGCGCGGTTTCATCACTCCTGACTTGGTTCTTGTAAAGCACCCAGGGTTGAAGTTGTGGGCACAAGCTGCTGGCCAGTTCCATCGCTTTGAGTTTCCTTAACATTTCCGCTAATTTCAGCCACGTTCGTGCATTCGAGAGGCTTGGCATGTCTGCAATTGTGGGAATTCCCCTTTCTACATGTTTCATTGAGTTTGTGTAAATACAAGTTGTTTTTTAGTTTAGATTCCATCTAAATGTGCGCAACGCTCATTGGAGGAAGTAGCAAGTTTCCGCATTGCGCACCATGGGGCATATCGAAGAACACTATCCATCAACCATACTTTCGGTTGCCATTAATTTGACTATGCTCACTTCAAAAACCCCAGTAATCGGGGGCCATGTGGCCTTCCACTTTTTTCCTGTGAATCCCCTTTAGCCGCCTCTACTTCCAGCCGGACATTGTGAATGAGTCTTTCACGGCAGATGGTCGTCTTTCGTCTGCGGCTCTGACCGTCGTCATTTCCACTCTAGTGCGTCTCATCTCTGAGTCGACAATGGGCGACTTTGTAAGCCTGGAGCACATCCTCCATAAGCTCCTCGATCTGCGTCACGTAGACGATGACCTAGTAAAGGAACTCTGGAGGCGTTTTGTCGATATTGCTTCTACGATGACGGACAACGTCCTTGTACCCTATGAACGGCGACAAGAACTGAAGGCAGTGTTGATTCTGCTCAAAATGATTTCGTTGTAAGTGCAGCCCACGCGGCTCCCTTACCCTTATTGTCGAATTCTTCACCGAATCGTAATACATTTTACACAGCGCATTGCGATTTCCCTTTGTGCCCTATGCATTCCGAGCATGGACTTGCTGCTGTTATTTTTGAAACAATTGTTTCACGATGTCCCTCGAGGGTTAGTTTGTTCATATGTACTGACATGCATACTGACATTTTTGACCCTCATGTTCTCCTACTTAAATAGTCAGTAGTTTTTGTTGTTTCATATCAAAGAATCAGTTTCTTCTTCTTCTTCTTCACAGCAAATAGGTTGTGTGATTGCCATCTTGAATTTATCATGGTTACTCCCATCTCTATCTCCCAAAACCACACCTTAGTGAAACCAGCTTGAGTAGGTTCATGCCATATATTGGAATTGTGGTCTAAAAACATTTGATAATAAGAAATGGTTTTGTGAATATCCATAGCAGTTTGTAGAGAATATTTTGCCCCAATGCCAAACAGTGACAAAAGTGAACGCTGGGAACAGGTGTTGTGTTTGCATTGCTTAAAACCGAATGAGTTACTATTTAAGGCCGTATGAACACCACTTACTTGTACTTACAGGCCAAGCAGGAAGAATCTGGAGAGGCACTTGAGCGACCTGGTTAATTACGGTCTCGGAGCAACGATCGGTTTCGCAAATGTTGACTTGGAATGTGCCATGTACGCTTGCATGGTGATACAACGGATGATTCCCACAGAACAGGTAAACAAATGAGAAAGCCGTTCCTCCTTCATCGAGTCAACGTACTGTTTTATTTGTGCGTTGCTTTCGCTCGGTGGTGGGTTAGACGCAAAGCATTTGCGTCAAACCGTGTTGCTGTGTCTTATCGGCTGCTAATTACAAAGCTGTAATCTCCTCACAGCTGCCTACCCGATTTCTATTTTAATCGCAGTTGGGCAAGCCAAAAAACCACTCGGTTCGTTCTACCCCCGGTAACTCGAAATTCCTCGGACCTTTTCGGCTACCGACCTCACACTCGCTTTGCACATCACTGCGCAGGCTCCTCATTTTAACGTTCACTTCTGCCTCTCGTATTCATTGGATTCCTTTGATGGAACAGGTGAGGTGCCCACAGCAGTACTGTCTTGTTTGTCAATGTTTTTGGCTAAATTAACACCTCTAATGTAACTTGCTTTATTCACTCTGGATGAATCGCATGTAGCTGCGCTGATTTAATGCGTGGTGTAATGGTTTCACTTTTTCAGTCAATGCACTGGCTAAGTTCGTAACAGACAACTCGGCCAATTTGCCAGCGTCAGTTCGAATTGTAGTTGGCACAGTCGTCCCAATTTAGCATGTGTAGTCATTAATTTCCGTCTCGGGTCCAGTGGGCTGTCTTGTCACTCGTTTCATCGAATCTGGACACGACAGAGTCCATGGCTATTTTTGGCTAGTTGAACGGAAAGGTGTTTGTTTGCCTGACTAGGCCGTCACGACGATCTTCCAACTCATCGACACCCCAAGTTTGGTTATGGCGGAGGTGCTTCGCGAGATCGGTGAGCAGTTTCTCAAGGCAGCCACTAAAACGCCGCCGCCGCCGCCGTCGTCGTCGCAATCGCACAAAGAAGCGGAGCCGGAGAAGCGGAACCCCACTGTTGCAGAAGCCGAGGTGGCAGAAGATGCGTCTGGTGAACCCGCAGATGCCGACACCACTCCACAGGTTGGTAATTTTTAGCCGTAGTGAAGATTGCGATGAATGGTCCTGGTGTAGCCATGGCAAACGCATCCTTCTGTGTTGTGTTTTGGCTTCTGCCAATTCTACCAGTTTTTTTGAATGTACTCCTGACTCTTGTGTTCTCTCACAGCTTTGCGTGGCTGCTGTAACACTTGATGGTCTGCACATGAGATATCGTAAATACAAATTTCTGTTTGCTTTTGCCTAATCCCACAATCTGGTGCTCTGCTTAATGTTCCCCTTTTCGTTGTTGTTCAGCCTCCATCTTCTCAGACTGCCGCGCCTGTCATCCCATCTTTCATACTGGCAAGGTTTATCGCATTGGCTGGGCACGTGGCCCTAAAAATGCTCGTTCACCTTGAATTTTCTGTCCTGAATGAAATTAAACGACGCGAAGCCATCCACGAGGAGAGTAAACAAGCCCGAAGACGAATTACGAAGACGCCGAAATCACTGAGAAGGGTACTTTATTTGTACTTAATTATATTTAAAGTAGTTTGGAGTTTTACGAAATGTTTCTACAGGTTACTACTCTGGATGCATCAACTCAAAGTATTAGTGCAACTGGAGGCCACAAGTCTGATATAAGTGGAAACGCTGGTAGTAGCACTTTGGAGGAAGAGGCTGCTCTTCTTGGCGCCGTAGCTGATGATGCTGAAGCAGACTACATTAGGAGTGTTCTCAATAACGAAATTGTTCTTCAACCCGACCACCTCTTGGCACGTCTTCTCCCTTTGGTGGTGCATGTTTGCACGCATCCCAGCAAATATGCCGATCCAGACTTGCAGGCGAGTTCCACTTTTCTTATGAGATAGGAGTTTCAAGTACCTTCTAGATAGGCGTTTCGTGAATCATTTTCTCGCCTATGTCTCACCTTTGTCTGTTCGTAGCTAATTTTCCTAAAATTAAAGCTGCCCAGCAAGGTTAGCTGACATTGCGTTCAGCAGCATGACTGACTTCCGTTATGGGTCTCATACGTGTCGTAGACGAGGTGAATGTTTGGTCAGTTTTGGTGCCAGCACTTTTGTCTTTGCTGGGAAATGCGGGCTTCAGACGATTACTTTGTTATGCGATGGTTAGTCTTTTTTTTCCCATCAGATGTCGGTGGCTGAGGCGTGGGGCCAACAGGCGTCTCCACCTGCGTTGCTTACTCCTTTTTTCTCCTTCACAGGCATCGGCGTCTTTGGCGCTGGTCAAATTCATGCTGGTGAGCAGCAACGTCTGCGAGCAGAACCTGCAGCTCCTCTTCACACTGGCCGAGCGCAACCCCTCGGAGGTGGTGCGCGCCAACCTCATTGTGGGACTGGGCGATCTGGCACGTCGCTTCCCCAACCTCATCGAACCCTGGACACCGAATCTGTACGCTCGTCTGAGGGACCCCTCTTCGAAAGTGCGCATCAACGCGCTCAACACCCTGAGTCACCTCATTATGAACGACATGGTCAAGGTAGGGGGTTGTATGGTGTATCGCACGCCCAGTGTGTTCCATGTTCTATGTGTCTTTCCCAAATTCGTAAATGTTGGCTAGACATTTCGGTTTTGCATTCGTGCTCGCAAAACGGTCCCTAATCGATATTCATATAAAAATACAATAAGCTAAACAACTTCACTAAGTAAGCATCTTCTGAAATGGTTTTTCGAAATCTGTTGACATTGTCTACGTACGATTTTTGGAGGTGTAAGAAAAGTTGAAAAAACCAACCGCCAAGGTTGACACATTGCAGCATCGAACTCTTTCGCACTAATCAGAAGTAAAATTCAGTACAATTTCCATATTTAAACACGTAGCACTGAAATAAGAAGGGTTTCCCTAGGTTACTATTTGAGAATTTCACCTATCAAAAGTAATCTCTCGTTAATTGGCTTCACAATGAACTCAGGTGATGGGATTCCTGTTGGCCTCGATTAGGGGTCACATGTTTCCTCGAAAATTCGTAGATCGGTTAATGTGAAATCGTCTCGTTCCTGTGTAGGTCAAGGGTCAGATCAGTGAAATGACAGTGTGTCTGGTTAACGACAACGATCGACTGCGGCAGCTGTCACGTCTCTTCTTCCGCGAACTCGCTCAGAAGGGCAACGCGCTCTACAACGTCATGCCGGACATCATCAGCCGCCTCAGCGATCCGGAAGTGGGTGTCGACGAGACCACGTTCAGATTGACTGTAGAGTAAGCTATTGTGACGCGGCGACTCTCATAGGTTGAGTCCTCTTTTTATGTTTAAATTTTCTCGACCGCGTCTTCTAAAACAACCATACTTTCGTCAATCTACGTGAAATCCTCACTCCAATAACCCCCTCCAGTCATTACCTTTTTGCTCATAATCTACCTGACACATTAACCAAGTGAATCCGAAATCCCATTTAGCATCGGCTGTAATGCTGAACTGGTGCGAAATCCCAAAATATTTACCCGTGTTCGGCTTCAAAAATACGTAACCGGAGTGGCTGACGTTCCATCCAAGGCTTTACTTCTGCCACGAGGTTGGGACTTTATCTGCACCATTACAACGTGTTTACACAGGCTTAAGTGTTTCTGGGACTGGCATCGTCTGGGCAATATTTGGATCAGCTGTGGGTGAATGTTCACACAGCTTACGAATCGGCCGGTGGCAACCGAAACGCATCCTGGGTCAATACTCAAAAATACCTTGGCTCATTTAAGGTTCACCGATTGTGGTGGAATAGTAGTCGCAATAATTTAAGCTTCTAGTCTCTTCATTGGTTTAAAATGGTAATTTTGTAATCAGAATTCGTTTGAGGTGGGGTCCACTTCTAAAGGTGGCACCTTTGGTCCAGGAAATCGTAAGCGGACATTATTAACCATTCTATGTGGTAATAACCAATTTTTTTAAATGTACCTGTTCGTAGGTGCTAGTTCTTGCCTTGTCTCGTTAGACAATACCAAACATTATTTCTTTCATAGCGTAAATGGCCTGAATAGACCTATAAGGGACAACGCTGTCCATAAAATTGCTATTATGGAATGCCTGGCATCGTTTTATTAATTTGGGAACGGTACAACTCCGTTTGCGTGGGTTTCGCCCTAGGTCGCTTGCTTCTGTTTGTTTCTGTCGATGCACAGTCTTCTAAACATCATTTTAGTTTCCTGATACCTCTAATCGAGAAAGAACGCCTTTGCGAAACTTTGGTGGAGAAGATCTGTTCCCGCTTCCGAGTGACACAGTAAGTAACACTTCTGGACAGGGCGACTTTCTCCATTATTGATTTTTGTGGTTTTCCAAGACGTGGTAACTTGTCCCTTCTGTAGATCGGAGCGGCAATGGCGTGACCTGGCCTACTGCTTGCGTGTAATGTCCTTCAACGAACGGATGGTGCGCACCCTGCAGGAGAATCTGCCCATCTTCGCCCAGCAGCTCTCCATCCACGACGTCTACCAGTCATTCTCGGAGATCCTCGTCAATGCGAAGAAGAATGCCAAGGCCGACAACTTGCCCCAATTGGAAGAACTTGAAGCCAAGATTGAAGAGGCACGTTTGCCTTGAGTACACCACCTTCCCAAGTGCCCGAGCAGTCAAATTTTACTAAAATGGATTCTGGCTCCGTTGCCACGCCATTTTACAAATTGTATTGTCCTAGAATTACTGTTTTCTGATGCGTAAAAGTATTTCAAAATGTTCGATGCCATTAGCTGAAAAAAAAGAACACACGTGACCACCCTGTTTCGTACAACAGAAAATTTGCTCATAAAAGCGGCAGCACTTGTCGTAAATCGTGACGTGCGGAGTAGACCCACCGAGGCCAGATTGAAGTCGTAACAGCCTGCCTAAACAGCGCTAAAGGATGCCTCTTCTAGTCGGTAATATCTTCGTGCTATTGTACTGAAATTGGCCTATTTTTTGTTTTGTGATTTTCCAGTTTCACCAGAAAGGCGTGGCGGACGAGGAGGCTCTGCAGCGTGCCGAAGTCATGGCCAAGAAGGCGGCAGCGAAACGCCGCAAAACCGGTTCCAACAGCCGCAAGTCAACCCGTCGGGGCCGACCGCAGGACGCCGATGTCGACGACACCCCCGAGAAGCCGACAAATCCCCGCAAAACGCGATCTCGCGCCGCGGTGGCCAGATCGCGTGTGGTCTTCAGTTCAGATGAAGATGAGGACTAATTCCCACACGTTTGCGTCTATTCTTGTGAATATTCTTCGTTATCCGTTAAGCTCAATTTGTAACATGTGTCTGTGTAATAAATTAATCATTGTAATTCACGCTAATTTGGTCTACAAAGAGTTTCTGAAGAATACTACCGCCGCCACCACCTGTGCTTACCTCCTCCTAAGCCTGATTCAGAATTCTGTTAAAGGCTTTTCATTTTTCAACTGTGAGATATTTTAAGAGGTCCTTTGGGCACAGGCGTCTGCACATCTGGCTACTTAATGAATATGAGCCGGGGTAAACTGCAGGTTCCATCACATAACAACGATAAAAGGTCTTTCCTTTGAGAAACTCCTAAATTGTCAATATTTATCTCAGTTCTCCCGATCTAAACGCGACTTGTGTGATGATTGTTGGTTCCCGTCCGTCACAGCTGTTCGTGCATTACCCGAGCCGGGATGTTTCGTGCCTCTGGCCCTTCCTGCTGGGCGGAGGTCTCCATCATCGCGCGGCCCCTCGCGCACGCACGCACGCGCGCACCGAGACATCCAGGCGTGGTGCGCCTTGCCTGCCTTGAGTCGTGTGCTGCCCCCTCGCGGCTCGCAGTCTGTCTCAATCTGTGCGTTGTACCGGTTGCCAACTTTCTGCGGGTATTCACTTGAACGAAACGACTTTGTTTAGAGTGCGCCCCCGCTAATTCACATTAATTTAACGTTTAAAACATCAGGGTGTCCGCCTTATTTGTTTGTCGCGGGTAGCCTTCAAGCATGGATCGAAAATATGGCTGCATTCGAGACCTACCCATTACAAGCCTTGCTCTGCGATGATTTTTTGGGTCACTGACGTAAATTAGTTGAGATCCTGCAGCATCACCTCCTACACCATGACTGCAATCAGCCATGTTCTCGCATCAGACGGCACCTGCACACAGAGCTTCGGCAATTATCACACCGAGACTAATGTGGGACAGATTCTTCAGTTTATTGTGCTGACAGGCGCAACATAAAGTGCTCGCAATATGTAGGCTAATCGAATTTAACTCATTTGGGTATTCCGGTGTCCGCAGGTTAGTGAAAAACAACGTCACCTCAGGCGTCGTGGCCGATTAACTAGGAATACGCTGCTCCTGCACGTACTAGGGCGGACCGAGGGCGTCAACCGAAATAACCAAATCAACCAGCTGTTTCCTCACAAAACGTAACTAGTCTCGCCTGCAACTGAGCATTTTAACTCTCTCATTTTTAATCTAACGTGCTATTGTAATGAGAACCGGCGATGCAGTCCGAACACCTCAGAAGAGTGAGTAATGCCCGAGAATTATAAAGTAAATGTTGCTGGTGTAACTAATTTTGAAGTGTTTAATAAAGGCTTAATTGACTCCACATTTTCCCCCGCTTCTCGAATTTAGATCTGTTGTTGCAAAGCTTGAACTCAGGATCACCAAAACTTGATTTATTGAAGTGCCAGGATTTCCATTAGTAATTGCCGATTAGTTGGATGGTAAATAATCGAAAAGGGGTTAATTATTTGGAGGTAGGAATGTTGACAAAAAGGCTGACTTGAGGGCGGGGATGGAGCTAACCAAAGAGGATGCCTACTCTAAATAATGTGTTGGATATTTAGAAGAATTTTGGAACGAATTGTGCGGAGACACTCGTAGCTGGCCAAACCGCCAGCGATAGTGGAGGAACCAACTACACATGGGAAAATTAAATGCACAAGATATTTCTAATTGCATGTGGCCTTACACGTACAGGCGTTGTTAATCACTTATTGTGCCAGTGTATGATGCAGGGTGTTTGTCGTCTAATGTGGTGCGATTTCTTCATTGTTCAAAGACGAGTTTACTCATGCGTCGTGATGAGCTCCTCATTCTACAGCCACCGACCAAGTGCTCACGCCTCATATCTTGACTTATTTATAAGTAAGACCTCCGGCTAGATGAAACCCAAGTTCTCTATTGGTGAGTACTATGCGCAGAAGCGGCAAATCTTTATGGGATGTCAAAGGGTGCTTTAAATAAAGTCAAGGATAGTTGTGTCAATGTAGCACATGTGGTAACTGGTTTAACTGGGGCTTAACAAATACTCAGTCTGAGCTTGAATTTAGGTACCAAAGTGTTAGGTCATTACGAGA
>UXSR01005805.1:1635-28059 GCA_900604375.1 Mesocestoides corti
ATGGGATGCGTTCGAATAACGCAAATCGAACCCCAGCCCTTTTTCTTCAGTGGTCAACACAGGCAAAGACCCTTAAATGCCAGCTGAATTTGTGAAGGCGTTCATCCGATGTCCAAAAAAAATGGATCCATAGACATTGCCCGGGATTAGGAATACTGCGTCTGAAGAGGCATTGGCAACTCAGCGTCGACGACTTGGACAGTGAAAGCCAGCTGGACTGCATCTGCGAAGGACCTTCAATGGATGATGAGTCCTTCCTGCAAGTCTACAAGAGCAAAGTCCCTCGTCAACTATTCGCATGGGCCACTATCCTGCCAGATGTGGGGTGCAGGGAGTGTCGAACTGGATATTTTATCAACAATGGATATCAACAACAGTGCAAGGAACCAAGCCAGAAGCTGAGGACAGCTTCACTCCTAAGGGGGAGGCAGTGTGGCGTCGGATTAGGGCACAGACATGTTGGACCACCTGGCCTCAGCCAATCCCGTGTCTCTCTGCGATCGAATGGCATGCGGGAAAGGAAAGCAGCCAACCAGAGAAGGACATGGATGAGATGCGGTATATAATGAGCGTCGTGGCCATTGTGGTGAACTCAGATGAATGGCACCTGACGAGAGATTCTGGCTTGTGATTAGTCAATATAACCTTTTCTATTGCACCAGTCTTCTTCAAACTAGGGCTTGTGTATTCTGCAATGTAACGTGGCGACATCTGAGGGCGCAGAGATATTGGACTACTCCGGTCTCAGCCAATTCTGTTCCCCTTTGCATTCCAATGACATGCGAGGAAAGTAAGCAGCCAACCAGAGAAGGACACAATTGAGGAGCATTATATAATGAGCGGCGTGGCCAGCGTGGCGGACTCGGATGGAAGGCGCCTGTATTGTGGCTCTGGCTTGTTTTCGGTCAATAAATGCTGTTCTGTTTTACCTGTACTTTTTCTACTGAGGCTCGAGTATTCTTCAGTAGCGATAATTAAATGTGCAGACATATTAAACCACGCTGTCCTTAGCTAATTTTCTGTCTCGCTGGGTTCCAATGGCATGCAAGTAAAGTAGGGAGCCAGCCATTGACTAACACGCTTAAGATGTGGTATATAAAGAGTGGCATAGGATGCGAGGAGGACTTGGATGGATAGCGCTGGACGCGTGGTTCTGGCTTGTGATTGGTCAATAAAGCCTGTTCTGTTATACAAGTCATTTTTAAACTACGGCTCGGGTATTCTTCAATAACAACGTATAATGGCGTAGACCTATTGATCTACTCTGGGCTCAGCTAATCTTCTGTCTATGCGTTCCAATGACATGTGAGGAAGATGGGTAGCCAACTAGAGAAAGACACAAATGAGGAGCAGAATATATTGAGCGTAGTGCACTTGGATGGACGGCGCCTGATGTTTCGTTCAGGTTTGTGGTTAGTCACCAACTATCTTTATGCTAGGATTCGGGTATTATATGGTAGCAACGTAGAGAGCCTCAGATCTACCTGATTACGATGAGCTTAAACAATTCTCTTTGTGCGTTTAAATAGCTGAGGCTAATGGTTAGCAGTCAAACACTGACAATTTACTTCTATATTTAATATTCTAGCTAAAAAAATTAATTACATACTCGTTACAGTCCATCATGTCATGATTTCTTTGATAAACTAGCTAATTACAGGACTCAAATGAGACTCACACTGAGGTGGCTGGGGTCCATATTGAATGCCAGGATCGGAGTAGATGACCGATTTTAACATTGATTGTTGAGCCAGATGGTTCATAAAAAATTGTATTTCGTGAAGTTAAGTACAGAAAAAAAGTATTTAAATAAAAATATAGCATATAAATTTTCATAGGTAAGACTTTTAGATCGTTTTAAAAATATTTCGGACATTAAATCCCACTGCAAATAAATGTCTTCGTCATGGTCTTTGATGAACATTTACAGCTGTAAATTGCTACTTTTAACAATGCTTCCATACTTACTTTCACTAAACTATCCTAGATAGCACAGTCGTATTGTATTCTTCTCAAATTTGTTAAAAATTGTAGTAAAATTTGGAGAAATCTTTTATTCTTTCGACTGTAACGGTAATGGATTGTTCGAAGTGTCAGAAAATATGCACGCAAGAAAAAAATTTGTGGAATACTTTTCTAATAAATACGTATTATAATATCGATCTAGAATTTCGAACAAACCAAAACATTGAACACATACACTTTTTTGTTTTAGTCTTTTTCCAGTTGGTCTCATCTTGAGCCTGCTTTTGTTGGAGGACATATTGGTTCCTCTCATGGATGCTCGAACTTCTGGTTCCGTCTCTGCCGAGAATCGTAAGTTGTGGTTAGAAAACGAGAATTGTTATTAAAAGTTCTAAGAATCAGCTGTCTCAGTGTATACCTTTATTGTGACTTTCAGATATAAGCCTCACGTAAAGCCACTGGGAATGCTCTTTTGCATGCTTCAGTGTAGTTTTGCACTGCTGATTGTATTGGTGTTTTTTTGTGGCTTGCTGTAATTTATATGTTAAGTGCGTCTACCAAGATGCTTCGTACTCATTCGACTTAACGTATTGTTGAATCTCGCAATGCATTGAAGCCAGCTAACGGATCTTCTTAACCTCTTCTTGCTAATCGGTTGCGCAGTTATTTTTTCACACAAAAGGTCCTAAAAATGTTTTCAAATATTATTTACTCTTAATTAGGCAAATTTGATGCAATTTGCTTTCAACTGTTTCGCTTGCTTTGCAAGGTCGTCAGGCACACAGCATCTCGTTTGTTGATTTCCGTTTTTACCGGTTTTAGCGATATGCTTTAAAGTATTGCATTTGTTCATTAGTTTAATCCATAATTCACTGTAGGCCCTTTCTCCTAGTGTAAAATAATAGTTTCAGTGAACTCGATCCTTGTCTTAGTTTGATGAACCCCTTTGATTAATTGTCTTATCGGTAATTCGGAACATTAAGGTTAGGCATTGATTTTAGTTTATATTTAATCACCTAAATGGTAGCCAGTCTTCTTAATGCAGTGTAGCCCTATATGAAATTGTAAAACCTAATCTTTTATTTCAATCATGCATTACATTATTTAAGACAATAGTCATTGAGTAAGACAACGCGAAATTCATCAACTAAATCCGCACAGTCTTCAAATACACGAATGCTCCTTTTTTCAAGGCTTCCTCTAGAAATTCTCCCACTGACTAATGGATTCATTTTATGTATTTAGTGACAAAGTAACTTATTTTTCTAGTCTTGGTAAGCCGGCTGCTTTGCTTGTTTAAGTCAAATTGGGTTTCGCCATTACTAGTTTTCAAAAGTTTTTATTTTAAGTACATACCTAGTATTGTAATTAAAGTAAAAGTTGTTGCTTTCTTATGCATATTAATACCCAGAACAACTTGATGTTTTAGCATGTTTCCTGCCATTGGGGTATGTTTCGATAATTCACTCGTACACCCAGCTACTTACATTTTCACTTCTGCCTCCAATGTACTTGCGCGTATGTACATATTTGGCCCCTACTTTTTTTACGCCGGCATGTTTTCGTATGTTAGACGTTATCTGGTTAATCGTTGGCCTCTTCAGGCCAGATGTGTACGTTTGTGTTCAAACTGTCCCGTGAATTGGTAGGTAAAGTTGGAACGTGTGTATGTTTACGCGTTGTGTAAAAGCGGACAACCGTTTCGCTGGGCGTATGACTGTTCTTCCAGAATGTGAGCTCAGATACACGTCAATGGGTACCTGCGCAATTGTTTTCCTTTTCACTTCTCCCTTGCCACGAACGTCCACCCACTTGCATTCCTGTCTCAGTTTAACCCATGCCATACTGTGATTCAAAATCTTCGTTTTCCTTCCAGTGCGACCTTTGTATTTGGGTTTAGTTCAAAATTTCTTATTTCCTTGCTTTTTAGTGCCCGTTTCGGTCCCAAATGTTGCTAAGGTAATTTTGACATTAAGGGCTAAAAAGTTAATTGACGACCACTTCTACAATTAATTATCGTTGTGATGGTCGGAAATTTTTTTTATTTTTAGGGTTGTTCATCTCGTGGATCACCCTCCGATGCTAACAGTTATGAGTAAGTTTTAAACACTGTCTAGCTGTGCTCAAATAGTTATCCAATTCATTGTTACACAATTCAATTTCAAGATAGGTAGATTTACCAATTCATCTGATGTTTTTATGTGGACTTGGTTAAACAGATTCTGATGGAGTGTTATACATTGGTCAAGGTATGTGCAGGTTAAGCTGACTGCTTCGATTAGCTGGCATGCCCATCTTCAACTTGTGTTACTTGTACACCCGTTATTTTTTGCAAAACAGCACGTTTGCGTTGTCCCTCTAATTTTCTGTCCAAGTCAACATAACTTAATGAGCGCTTTTATTTTACTTTCAGTTCAAGGACCACAAAGGACTCGGCGCTTTCGTTTCCGATAAAGCGTAGCAGCACAACCTTGCAGGACCCGCCGTCTGTATTTGAAAAATCTCAGGTTTCTGAGCGGTCAGGGAAAAACGGACCTACAAAGTACGATTTAACTAGCGCTAAACGCTCTCGTACCGGCTCTTCAACTTCAAGGAATGAAGACGCTGGTCAGACTTGTAAACCAGACAATGAAAGCAAGTCGGGCGATGATGAAGGTTCGAACTTAGTTTTGCTACAGATAGGACTTAGACGTGGCTTAATACTGTGCTTTCTCCCGCGTAGATCGTATTGGCGAGGACAATGAAAGGTCCTCTTCAAAGGAACCACACCGTTTTCACAAGAGGAAAAGGAAAGACAAGGACCGAAAAAAAAGCACCAAAAAACGATCGGAGAAAAAAACAGAGGAGGATAAAAAGAATCGCAAACGAAAGCACAAAAAAACGCCAAAATCTGAGACCCTTGTTGCTGCCTACAGCTCTGATAATGAAGACTCTTGCCCTCCAAAGCGGTCCTCGCCAGCAACTCTTCCTAGGGCACATGCGGCTTCTTCCCCCACGGTCCACAGCGAAAGAACTAAGCCCCCGACCTCCACACGATCACCACCATTGTCTGCACTTGCATCCGTGACAAAAGTGACAAAAACCACGGCAAAATCGACTTGGGACTCCAGTGATAGCGATTTCGAGGGGACACTTACTCATCCGTCTACCGCACCCGCTGCTGCCCCCTCACCAGTTTCCCCCCGTGAAAATGCCACTGCAAATGCGGAAGAGGTGCATGGAGTGCCTCGGCGGCGTTCGCACTCACGTAGGCGTTCCTACACTGGTTCCTCAACCAGCGCTTCATCCTTTTCTTCGTGCTCATCGAGACGCCGAAGTTACTCCTCCCGCTCATATTCTTCCCGTCAACGAAGGTCTTATTCTAGCTCAACTCCCAGCAGTAGAAGCAGTCGGAGCTCATCGAGATCTTATTCTCGTCGGCGTCGAGGGCGGCGCCGTGGTCACAGGCGACATGGCCGCCGCCGACATCGTCATTCTTCCACTCGTTCATCTTATTCTCGAAGTTCGTATTCTCGTTCTTCTAGTAGAGGACGGGGTAGTAGGCGTAGAAGACGGTATTCACGAAGTGGTGACTCTTATAGGCGGAGGTCGTCATATCGCTCCTATTCTTCGCGCAGTCGCCATGGACGTTACACCTCGTCTGACAGATCCCAGTCACCTAATTCGCGGGATACATCGCGAACTCCTCCACCAAGTCGGAGCACTGCCAGCCGACGTTCTCCGAGTGGTGTGGTTACAGCAGCTGTTGTAGTCAGTCCATCCGAGTGTCGACTTTCACGCCCCTTAGGAAATAAAAACAATCTCATTCGTGGACATAAGCCATCGGAGGCCATAGCTGCAGCAGCGAGTGCGGCTGTTAGGAAGATAACAGGGCGGACAGAACCTAGTCCACCTTCAACGCCCCCTACGCTACCTAAAATCGAGGAATCACATACCGATGAACCGAACAAAAAGGCAGAGGCGGATGAAGAAGATAGCTCGAACTATATTGGCCCACAAGTAAGTGTGAGGAATGAAATTCTTTTCTAGTTAAATATCCGATTGGACGGTCTAAGGCGAATGATTATTAATATTTTAGGTGCCGCCAGATATGGCTAAAAAACTTGGCTTGAAAGTCAGCTCTTCACCCCCTCCCAAATTAACCAGCGGCGTCTCAACATCGACTAACAATTGGAAAGCTCACGTTGGTGCTAAAAGGAAGTCTGAAAAAGTAGTCAACGAATCTGTAAAAAAACAGGAAGATAGCAAATCGGAGTTCATGACTCCTCCCGAAAAAGACGAACAGTATAAAGGTACACTACCTACTTTCCATTCATTTAATGATCCATTTTCTCTACTAGACCGTACGTTTCTTGTAATGCAGATATCAAAGGTTCTTCTGTTTTTTTTTAAATAATTTTCAAATCGTTATTTCCCAAAAATGATTTGCCAAACAAAATCCCATAATCTGTTGTGATACTGTTCGTCTGAACCTGCTTACCGAAATCCAGAACATTGAACAAGGAATACATTACCATTGATCGATCTAGTTGTGCTGTTGTGTCGGCTAAGGACAACCGTGTTGCTTGCTTTTTGTAAATCGTGGAGTATCTACATTTCAAATAGCCTTTTATTGTATTGGAAAAGACGGCTTCCCTGTGAACTACGGATTTTGGTGTCTTTAGCAATACCCACTGAGTATACCTTGTAATGCGTTGCTCATGGAAGTACGATGTTAGGGGCAATATTTTTCACTTTGGATCATTGGTTGGCCTCGTTAACATTTTTGATTCAATGGTGGAATGTGTATGCTCGTAGGATTCTATCGTGACTGTTTTTACAAAGCTAAGAATGTGTGCTTTATAGGTTGGCTTTTCTATAAATTTAGATTAATGGCCTTTATTCCTTATCGTTGACACAGCGCTGCAAGAACAGGCCAAGGAACACGTCCGCCAGCAATTACAACAGGCTCATTTTCAGGCTAGCCAGCAGCAACAACAGCTCGCTGCTGCAGCTGCTGTTGCATCAGCTGCCGCTGTTCAACCTTCCGTCACTGCTCCGACCACAATGTTTCACGCAGCAAGCGGTCAACTCTCCTTGGTAGACCAGCTAAGACAAAGACAGCAACTCTATTTCATGGCTGGAGCCACGACACAAGCAATGGTGCTGGAAGGGCTTATTAGACAACACCAGCAAGCTGAGGCTGCCACGATTCTTCAACAGCATCAGCAGCAGGTTTGAATTTTGCACTTTTATATTGAAAAAGGTATTGTTTTTGTTAAGGCCAAAATTTCTAATTCGGGGATGCATTTAGCGTGACAGTGACCGTATAATTCCGTTGATAGTCGTGATCTGACATGTTAATCTACTTGCGACGTTTTTCACCACTTTGTCGCAACTGATAAATGGTGTTTATGTATTACCATATTCTTGTTCGTTTAGCAGGCACTCCAAATTTTGGCACTGCAACACCAGCAACAACAGACCGCTCTCCTCGCCGTTCAGCAACAGCAGGCTCAGCAGCACCAGGTTCAGTCAGCCCAACAGGCAGCTCTGTTGCTTGCCGCACAACAGCACCAAGCAGCCGCTGTTCCACAAGCTGATAGCGCCAACGCTGCTGCCATGGCCGTAGCCCAGCAACAGCAGCAGGCCGTTCTCCAGAGCATTCTGCATCAACGACAACAGGTGTGGATTTCATTAATGACCACATTAATATTCTTGTTTTCGACTCCGTCATGTTGAAATAACGCTACTTCCTAAAGTAAATAACTTAGCAAATAGCACCATGTTATGCGAAGTTGTGGCTGCGCAAATCCGATCATGAAACTGGGCCCATAGTTTATGCTGCCAATATCTGGAGAAGTCCCCATGTACAACTTCCATTTTGATTACTCTTCAAGGTGTTTGTTGGTAACTAATTGAAATCGCCTGGGATAATTTTAGTTGTTCGTTTTGTGTGAGTGAAAATTATCAAGGTGTCATGATCAATATTCGTGTGCTCGTGCCAATTCATTTTTCTCTTTTGTTTGCGTAATCGAACATTTAGATGACACCAACTGCCGCAACCGTTTGCTCCCTTCACTCTATGTGTGCGTTGCTTTAAGTATGCGTTCTCCCATCGTTATCATAACCTGCATCACTAATACCCCCGGCCCAACTTCCTTGGTTTTTCCTGTTGTATCTTAGTTCCTTCTCCTCCTTTGTTTGCATTTATGTTTAGTTTGAACCTTGTGTGCTTGCACCTTCGGCTTTGCTTATGTAACGATCGGAATATTTCGTTTTCAAACCTACAAGAGATGATGATGCCTGTGCACTGAAATTTTGGTATGTGTACCTTAACTCGTTGTGGTACTCGGCCTTTGCGAACTTCGCTCTTTAGTATAAATTATCCAAATAAATTGTGCCTAAATCGATATTTTCGGTAAACGCATTTCTAGTTGAGTGACATAGGCAGATTTCTTGGCTTGTTTATTTTTCTACTGGTCACTGTCTTATCTGATCGAAGTAATGGCGAAAACGTATTTTGGAGACGATATATGCTTTTGACAACCTCTTGCTGGTGAAGTATTTGTCTTTAATTTTCTATTTTTAAACTAACTTTCGAAGACATGAGGCTACCTCGTGGAGAATTAAATAATAATAAAAACTCTGTAACAGTAAATAGTAGAATCAAGAATCGATTTAGCGTTTTTTTGTATTTCGGACCTTAGCCGTGTCTTCATTTTGACGTCACTCACACCATGTTCTACTTTTCGTCGGAGTGGTGACTAGTCAGTGGATGAAGCCGCATTGGTACGACATATGCTTATCCAGAAACAAATTTTAATGAAATCATCGGCTTTTAAGAGACGTCAAATCTGCCTCAAAACTCACAACTCAAGTGTTTTGGGATTCTTCCCAAATACGTCTTAAAAAGATTAATTTTATTGCTGATCTTAGCCAATGGTTTTATTTGCTCTTCTGAAATACTTCGGAATGAGACTTATTCCTGCTGTAGTTATGCCTAGCAGAAGTTATGATAATTTTAATAAGTAGTCATGTTAGTCCAATGAAATTCGTGCAATCTTACATTTTACATGGTAAAACTTATTTTAATTTGTTATTCAAAATTAGCGGCCATCGGGAGTGTAAAATCGAGTATTTTATAAGATTTTTCTTAAATTGGGGCACCAAATAAATCTCAGCGAATGGACATCCCTGTGTGATTCTTTTGACGCCATCAACTCTTAACTCTGCCACTGAAAAAAGCTTTCGATGTGATGCCGATTCTCAACTACGTTTTTCTGCATACGTGGTTTTTTGCATGGGCTTCACAAATGCTGGTGACTTTGTTGTCCGTCTGTTGTCAGTGTGTTTGCATGCCACGGACGCTCATGCGCCTGTCTAGTGTTGCCTTAATTGCTTCACTTCCTCTCAGCACTTTCTCGGAACACGTCTGACAAAAACTCACATATGATCTTACTCTGTCCTAGAGCAAAACAAGAACGGCTCGGTAAGCTGGTCTATTTGGCCGTTTTGTAAATCTCTTTAAATACTTCTAGTCGCTTGTTCATTTCTTTCATTTCTCCACGCCAATGCACGTTCTTTTTGTGCGGACGATTGCATTCCTGCAAAAACTTGCTGACATTAGTGTATGTATTTTAATTGTGGAATTGATTTATGTCGCATCGTACTTCGTGCCGCTAAGGTAGGTTGTGAGAAGGTTAACAAGCATTATGTGAATACAAAATTCAGTGAGTTTTGTCCTTGATGTCACTGGCCCCTTTCTTCGCGCTTTGATTGTGCTTTTATGCGTTGAAGTTATTTTAGCTACACTAAATTGCCCTAACGTTAATGTCTACCCATATCACATTACATGGCGTTCTCACACTCACGGATTGACATGTTGACTTGAACCACTACACTTATGCGTTCAAGAGGATTTAAACGTCATGTTTCCGTTACAATGCATCACTTCGTGTAAGTAGCTGTACTTTTTTATTGCACTTATTGCTTTCGTACTTGTAGCCTTTCACCTTCACGAAACCATTGAAATTTGCAGGTAACTGTCTAGTTTGCCTTTTACCGCATTCAACATTTGCTAATCTATTCGTTCTTTTTGTGTTAATATTCTCCACCGGACTTGGTAAAGCCGTTTGCACCTTCTCCCTTTTGCCAAATTTGTTTCAAATTGCGTTTACAAACAGGAATCAACACCCTGCCATCGTAAATCCTAACTGCTGAGGTGGCTTAGTAGAATTATTCTACGTTGTGGTCAACTAAGCATGATTACCCTACAGCTTCTCATTATTACCATACTTTAATGTGCGCGTGTGCTACTGGGCAAGTATCCTACGTATTAATGCACATTCACTATCTCGAACCTTTCTTGATTTCTACCTTATTTTCTTTCCTCTGTAGGCCTTTGCTGCGGCGCAACAACAACAAATTCAACTAATCTTGCAAATGAAGGCCCAACAGCAGGCTGCAGCGTATGCAGCAGTGGCGGCGGCGGCTGCTGCAAATTCTACTCCACCTGCAGCGACTTCGGCTGCCAGCATTGTTGCCACAACGTCTGCAGCTAATAAAACGACTTCGGCAGGAAACGATGTTGGCCCTGAGAGCGCTACCTCGCAATCGCCAACAGTGCTTGCCGCTATGGCTGCTGCTCAACGGAATCAGGTTCTACAGCAGGAGCAGTTGCAGAAACAAATCAGTGCTGCTGCTATGGTTTCTGCCAACGTGAGTTTCTGGTACTTCGTTCCACTCTTATAACTTCAATTAGTTAGACTTCGGCCAACTAGCAGTGATTCTATCATTATCCCTTCGTGGTGTTTAGAATTGTACAGTGTTGTAGTTTCACCATCAACTGGCTTCGTTACTCGCTTCAACCATTTTTGGAATCTATCTGGTTAGTGGACTAATGATCACATCTGTCAAGGCAGTGTTACTTCAATGAAACACGATCTTTTAAATATGAAGTGAATTGGAGTTTTGATGAAAAGATGTAGAGTGGTATTCCGCCACTTGCGGAATTCTAAGAAAAGATTATTTTTGCAACCAAATATCGTTTTACCTTTGCGGCGAACCATGTAAGTCTTGAAGCCGTCTTTTTTGTGACTATCGCTCACACCGCGAAAGTTATTTTGCTGAAATTGAAAGTGACCTTCTTCATTTTCAAAAGCTCCTCACTCAATCCTTAAGGTCGCTTAAAATGGCTTTAGCTTTGAAGATGGCTGTCGGAAACCAGACTTAAAATCTGTACTGATCGAAATGTTTCGGTTTTTTAACAAGTGTAGATATAAGTAAACATCAATGTCTCTTGATATCTGAGATTTGTGTATATGTGCGGTGATTGAAATCAACATTGTTCTAAGTTCTTACTCTGCTCAGTAGTACTAGACCTGTAGGTCGAGCTGGCAGAAGATGCAGACGGGAAGTCAAGAAGTTGCGTTTGCTTTCGATTATAAAGTGTTTAAGCCTCTCTTAAGGTTACGCCTCGCATTGTTATTGTTCGTTTCGACTCTTCTAGGCAACTGGTGTGGCCCTAACTCAACAACAGCAACAACGTCAGCAATTGCTTGCCCTGCAAGCTGCGGCTGTTGCGGCTCAGCAGCAGCAGCAACCCGTTGCAGCTCCCCAATCAGCTACATCGCCGACAAACCTTACTGCTGTACAGCAACAGATGGCTGCTGCGGCTCTCTTTCAACAGCAGCAGGTCCAAAACCAGCACCAACAGCAACAGCAAGCAGCTGCTCTTTTTTTGGCTGCACAGCAGTCCCGTGTGCTGCGGCCACCTTAGTATTCACTAAGCGGCCCTTCTGTAAATATGCGTCTAACATCAAATTAATGGTTGTAGTAGTTAGTTTTCCCCTCACCCTTCAATTTTTTTTCTGTTGCCACTACTTTTTTTTGCTCTTTCATCGATAGTGTTTCATTTTTGAGGTTTGGTGCCTTTTTCTGACCTATTAACTTGGACAGAACAATAGCACTGAGCAGTTTTCCGACTGCAATGTAACCGTCTGCTCCGTAACTGTGCTATGAGGCTGAAAAATTTTCCAAAGAAGGCTTAAACAGTCGTCAGGAAATGTCAGGTAATGGTGGCGTTTCAGCTATTGTAGATTAAACACATTTTAGGCCGTATAAGCCTGCCCATCGGTGTTAGTATCTTGAGATAGTGTCCTTGACGCAGTGTGCAATGAGGCGATAAGATAATCAGATTCGAATAGTTTGTATTTTCCTGTAAGACATGCTGAGAAAACACCGGGGTTCGTCTCGGTCACGCAATACCGATTTGCCCGTGGACAACCCTTGTGTAAGCCCTCCAAGTGCCTGTGGCAGAACATTTTGGGATGTGGCGGTAATAACATTTGCCTCGATTTCGGTGTCTACAGTTGAGCGATCACCTACCTTACAAAGTCCACGTGGATATCCTACTTGTAGAATGGATTATCGGTCGAAAGTATCAGCTGGAGGTTTATCCACACTAGAGAAATGGTTAGTATCGTTAGAGGCTTGGCTGATGGAATTAAGTCGTGAGGGGCGTCTGCTCCTGTTACAACACGTGCCGGAATTGTGAGTGAAAGATAAGTGACAGGCTTGATAAGCGCACAGAATTTCTGAGGTTAGGTAGTATTCTTAAGCATAGGATCGTGTGATAGCAATTTAATTCAAAACTACTAATTCACACAGATGTCTTGGCGGTAAGCTCTAACGCATTTACTTGTAGGAGAACGGTGTTTGGTGCTTCTAAGTACGTAGGGGCTAGTCGCTCTGAGGACATAGACAAAGTTCGCCTAAATTAAGCAGTGAAGTGAGCCGCTTTTGGATTAACAGAGATCTAGCAATAGGCTTGTATCAAACGTAACGAGGGGATCGTTTGTTTTTGTGTAAGTATGGTGACAGGTGCTGCAGATCAGGGGCGGCAAAGCAACTATATCCATCCATCTAATCGTCTATTGAGAAATTCATATAAACTTTGCCAGATCTCGCAGTAATAAAAATCGCACTTTTAGCGTGTTCCTTGAGAGCAAAACGCAGAGTACTCGATTTATGAAGGATCTACCACTAATTAAAATTCATCTATCCAAACTGTATTCAAAGCTTGACCTGCCAAAGATTTGGTTGACAAGTCCTGGATCACTTTTTTGTATGTTCAAGGACAACTGGACCTTCTAAGAATTTCGGCTATGTTATCTGGTTAGACTGCTTCTTTCGTGATTTCGAAAGGATTAGTGCGGTCGTCGACAGCTAAGGATTCGAACTTTCAAGCATATGAGGCTGGGTATTGCTTAAAAGGACACTTTTGATGATGACGTTCATCAACTCATTTGTTAATGGTTGTCAAGCTGACTTAAAATCTGATTTTATTTAGGGTACGTAATATCACCTTGTGGCTAAAGCCATTTAGTTTTTATCGAATTGACCAGATCGATTCAAATTTCTAGGACCGAAAAATTTGAACTGACCTCAAATTAAATCATAGTTTGTGTCAGTATTCACTATCTATTTAAAAATGCGATATCTTACCAACCTAGCTGGATATAAACTCCAGTTTGAAGTTCACCGCCATTACGCGTTAAGTTATCTGGTCTCAAACATGCTTCGGTCAATCATGACTTAGGAAAAGATCACACGATTTTATGCAAGCAGTTTTGTGAAAGAAAACTAGTAAAAGTAGCCTGACGTAATCTAGATAACCATATGCTAAAATAGTGGGCTTGAACTTAAAGCTTTTGTTTGTGCTGGAATAGGATGAGAATAGTAAAAATGTTGTCAGGGTTGACCCGCATTCCATTAAGGAGCTTGTGGCAGGCCTGAGGGTGAGACGATGCGATTGGACAAAGGACAGGTCCGACCGTCGTTCGTCGGCCACACGGCGAACATTTTTGCATAACTAAGAGATTGTGATTCGAAACAAATTTCGGCTCACCATGGCAGCAGAATTAATTCGGAAACCAATCAATAAAATACCGATATTAAGTCATGGGGGGGTGAATTTGTACAATACAAACATGGCTGCTTTAGATCCAAATGGTAATGCAGATAATAATCATAAGTTAAACTAACGGTAACTAAAAATTAGGCAGTTATCACGATGAGAAATGCGTTTTCATATGAAATTTGAGGAACGATTTAATGAAAAATTATTTGTTCACAATTTATTGATACCAAAGGGATGTGAACTTTAAGAATGCTAAGAACACGCGAAATTTTCAAACAAATAGTTTTTGAGACTAAGAATCATTGATTTATTGTGAGAAATTCAACGTTGAAAATTCACAAGTGAATTATTTCAGTTCCTCATTCGCACAAAAAACGAATTTTTTTTAATATAAAAAGGTAAAAAGATGATTAATGTATTTATAATATTTAAAGTTTATATACCTTTGTAGTAGTAGTTTTTTTTAACTGCTACTTTTGCATTTTCCAGCATTGTTGTTTTAGCGAATTACTTTTGTAGGCCACCGCTCGTTTGAAGTTTTTTGTGAATGGCTTCTAGGTTCTTTGTTATGGCGTAGTGTGGTTTGTGGTACGTTTAATGGCCTAATATAGGATTTTATTGTTATTTTACATCGTTGCGTGCTGTTTGACCAAGGTATTCCATACCCTTCGTCGTTACTTTCTGATGCTCCTCAATACATGTACTTTTCCACTTTTAGCAAAAAAGTGCTAAATACGATTCAGTGGTTTACTTTATAACGTTTTGATTGATTGAAGCCTGTTGTTGCTTCATGTGGGTTGACCTTAGTTAGCGTTTTTAGTTTTTAAGTTTGTTTGATTTGATTTATCATCATATATTCGATTTACTTGGAACACTTCCACTCCTTTTAGTGTCCTAAAAAGGCAACTAATCTTTTGGCAACTTACAACATTTATATAATTCTTCCTTGAATTGCACTTGCTTTTCGGCTTTGTTCCTGCAACGCTCCTCTGTGACTGAATATACTCATTCACTTTTGTCATTTTCTATTTATTGACTCATTTTTTGTAAGCCTGGTTTTTCTTTTCATGTTTTTGTGGGTATCCGTAGACTAAATAGTTGGATTTTAATTTCTTACTTTACTCAAGGTGTGTATTTGTGGTAACAACTCGTGAGCATTTTTTAATTTTTTTTTATAATCGTTTTGTTATGACTTCTGGATTTTCCTATGAATTTCCCCTCTGATGTTGAATCCTTGCTCACGATGGCTTTCCTGATGTCTTTCCGCTCTTGAATTCGTCTTTAAAAAATTGCAAATATGCTATTTCTTATGTGAGCTTCAGACTTTGCTGAGACTACTTGTAGCCTCCTTACTTCAACTCATTGATCGATTTTAGTTTGTATGATTTTTACCACTTTGTGCACTATCGCATATTTTTTATTTTGTTCACCGGCTGCTAGCGCTAACTGATTTCGTCCCACAAACCTAAATTCTTCCTGCGTCTTCTCTCGCACTTTCTTCTGCTTTAGTTTAATAAATTCCTGTCTAGTGCATGACATTTAGCAAACGGTCCGGTTTCATCTAACTGCCTTTGACTTCTTCGATCGAGTACTTCTATTTACTTCCGCTATGTTGTTGGCTTGGTATCTGCTTTTCTTTTAACACTCCCTTGTTCATTATTTTTTAGCGTAATCTCTGGCTAACTGTTTTGGCCTTCTTAGGTAACGACGTTGTTGAAAGTTGATAGGCTAAATTGGTTTACAGTAAACCGTTTTTCAGCTCTCAGGCACTGCTTACCTACTCTTGTTGCAATAATTTATTGTTTTTATCTTCACGCTTGTTCATTATGTTGAGATCAACTTTGGTTGAGTTAAATAATCTTTATTCAGCATCAATTGGGAATCTTTTAACCAAAAAGCGAAAACTTTTTTTGATTTCGTGAAAAGGATTAAAAAAACTGCCATTGTGTAGCCATTTGTAGCAATGTCTATTAAGGATGTATCCTTTATCATTTTTACCTTGCTAGTGGTGATGCCTACGAGGCGCAATTTTTGCTTACCTGCTAATTTATCAGTTTTATGAAAACCGTACGGTAAATACGAGTATTTTAGTTTTTCATTAATCACGCGCAGTATGTTTCATGAACAATTTGTTTACACCGTTTATTTGCTCGATGCGATTTTGGAATGTCTATAGTGTTGGCGGCAAGTGTGTTGATTATTCTAGCCTTGTTCTTCAATCCTAACTTCACAATTTTTCATCTGAATGTCAAAGATCTAATCGATCCGTCAAACCTGTTAATACGGCACCAGAAACCTTTATATAATTATAGTTTGTTTAATAATATTTCGTTTTTTAATGTAAATGCATGTTCTGGTACAGTCAACTGTCATGCGAAATATGTCTTGGCGCTAATGCACCCATTCTTGTTTAGGGCTCTCTGATCTAAATGCTGAAATGCCACCTTCATCCTCCTTTCAGGAATCCTTCTTGTGTTGAAAATGAAAGACAATGCTCTCTCTACTCCCTGTCTCCGTTCTCACGACCTCTCCCGTTTCATACAGCCTAAGGTGGGGCTCGGGGGTAGCAGCGCTGTTGATAAGAGTTTAGTGACGGCGGATGGCGAGATATTTCGTTTGGTACAGCAACTGCCGACCCTGTGTCGCGAGGATGCTGACTGTGGCAGCGCTTTCCGTCTCATTGTTCCCTCTGACGTGGATCTAAACTCCGCCTGCCTTGATCCCTCTTGGTTCGTCAACATCGTAGTCACCCTAACGGATCGTAATGGGAGTGTCATCTACCACGAGGCGTAAGTTAATTTACGCCCCCACTACATTCAAACCACGTAGAACCTCTGCCCTTACCTTTAAATCTGTAGTGAGTTTCCAGGTTAACAGATAAGACGTCTTTTTTTAAGGAAGACTGTGCCAACTATTACTTAACCCATGTATAAATATTGCAATCAAATATGACGATAAATTAACAAACAGACAGCTTTGCCCTAAGGTTTTTCGCCCTTCTTATATGGCGTTTTCCCCCATCACCTACACGCACCTCATTTGTTCCTTTTTTGACGCCGGTTATATTCAACTCGCTCGTGTATGTGTGTACGTGTCTACGTGTGAAGGCCAAGGTTCACACCAAAAATGGGACAGGATTTCCAATTAAGTGATGCTTGGATCTGAGTATATTTGCTGATTTGCTCCCCAAATTTAGGGTGTGTTTGATAATGACTTTGGCTACAATGGGTGTGTTTTTATATTTCCTAATGTTTAAGCCACTCTCAATGTAGTTTGGATTCCCAGGTCGCGTTACACTATACGTGCCAAAACCCTATATCCGTTTTCTTTACGTACGGCCTTGCCAATTTCTGAGTCGCTTTTCATCGAGTTCGCTGTCTCGCTGGGCTCCTCTATTTCGCATCGTTTTCAATTTAGCATCCTCGACTCAATAACACTTGTTTGATACAACCACAGGTTACAGCCCCTAAAATTTGTCATAAAAACTGCTGAATAGACTGTGGACGTTTCTGTAACCGTTACCAGGTGGATACATTTTCTCGTCTATTTCACTAGTACAAATTCAGCCTAATAAGTTGTGCGTCTTATAACCGCGGATAATCTTCATCGGTCCCTCTTACTTGTGACCGCTGGATTATCAAACAAGGCTGTTATTATGTATACCTAGGATTATATCACCCCTACCTTGCAGTATTGGCGGTATGATTACTATATTGAAACAGAATCTGTGATTAATATGGCTAGGTTATGTACCCCTTTTTTACCTAGTTGTAAGTACATATTGTCCTTCAAATGAATCCCCGTCATAATCAAATGACAAAACTTCACATGAATTTACCCATTTATTTAAATCACCAAACTTACCCTATTAGGCTGACTACGTGTAGTGCTTTATCACGATCATTCAATACCCTATTACTGTTACTGGATTCCTCGGTCTATTTATACCAGACACATCACTGACTCATAGTTTCTAAATGTGACTCCACCTCATTCACATCTAACTCAGGCCTAGCACAACAATCAGTTTTCTGCAGATTTGCAATGTCGTCGGTCGTGATTTGGACGCTGTCGAACTTACGGCTGTCTAGTTTTAAAGACAGTTGCTGTTTTTGACTTGCAACTGCCCTTCTTTTCACATTCAATGTTTCTGAATGTCTTACCAAATGTTCCACGTGATTTGGTTTTAAATGTGTGTTGACAAATCATTTTAGCTATTGGCATTGACACAGACCCGAAAGGGACCTTTCTGCATCGGTGGCAATGCGTGTCCAAAGTTTCTAGTGTTTTTTCCTCACTTACTCTCATTCCAGGCATCTGCATAGGCCCTACATCCAAACGGACTTCTTTTCTCTTCTTATTATTGTATCCTAGATCTGCTAAGTGGTAATTGGGATCGTCTTTTGCTATTGTAAACAAATGCATTTAGTAGAAAACCCCTTATACTCGATTATTATGACGTAAATGTTTCTTGTTTGAACATTTAGTTGAGCAAATTGTAGGATGTAGAAGTTTCCATTTTCACAATATTCTATTTTGTTCTTAGCCGACGCAGGCGTGCTCATTGTGCAGCTACCCAAAGCAGTTCCAAATATTCCGCTGAAGTCTGTGGTGCCAGCTATCGTTTTTGCAGTTCCGTCTTAGTTTAAGTCCCGTTGTCTGCCATACTCGGTGGGTGCTTGTGTGAATGGCGTGAGGACTATTAAAGTATCGTCTTGTGGGATATTAATTACAAATCGGATGTTCACTGCAACCTTTTCGTTCTATGACTTTTCATTTTAGCTGGTCGCCATCCCCAACCCCACCCGATGCTTTTTCCTCTTCACAATGAACCTTTCACATCTTGCGCATTTTTCGTTGTTTGTCATTTCAGCCGCTTTGACGATAAATTTTTTTCAAAATAACACTTCTTGTTAAGTCTAATGCCGTCAGTAATGCTGCATTTAGTGGTTCTGCCGTATGTTTTTAGTTTGGCACTCGGCATTTCCTTATCTAAGTTCACAGACCGTCTCACCACCCATCTACATCACGGGCCAAAATTTACGCCATGTGGCCTTAACGCCGGTTCGGGTTTCAACGAGCATAATAAAATGTTTTCTAACATTATTTAAACTGATGAATTAGTGTTATATTTAGGCCTGTGTAACGACTTTGGTTCCTGCCAAAATCTATAATTTGGAAGTTCTGCGTGGCTTGTGTTATTTGTTAAGAATAAGTAAAAGTATAATTAAGTCGACATAACTACGTAGAGGTACAGAAGCTAACTTATAAGACACGCATGTTTGACTGTGTGTTTGTTCCTCCTGTCGCTTGTCTTTTTTCAGCCAAACTGATTAGGAAACCATCTTTTTTGGTCAGCCTCTAATCGTTTTGGGACTGAAGTACATTCTGGGCCTAGATTCGTGCAAACAAATTTCCATTTTTTGAGCTTAAATGTAAAATTCGACACCAGCAACTCGGTGAAATTAGATACTATTTGGTTTCGGTGTCTTATCAGTGGCAAGTCATATTCTTATCAAGGTTACTTTTAAGTAACTACTCGCTTTTCTCAGTATTACAAGTGAACACGATTTAATATTCACTAGTAATTTAGCAAGACTTTAGCGATGTAACGAAACTATGCCCATGTCCGTTTAGCTGCACGGTCTGAGCCTTCAATTTACCTGGTCAGTTTTTTGTAAAGGCCCAGCCTCTTGCTGAAACTTGTTGCTTCCGCAAAAGTTGTATGTGATGCAACACGAGTTGCCGAATTCTCAACAGTCTCCAACGGGACATGAACCCTAGTTGGTCTATTTGCTTCGACATTTTCCATAGTAACCTCGGTGTTTCGATTTCTAGACACTTTCCGAGGAACCCGTCGCTTAGAGACGGCATCAAGAACTTTGTTGATGTGCGCTGGGGCGACTACGTTCATGAGCCCGACGCTGACATCTGGAATCAGCATTTAATTGAAGGTCAGTTTTAAATTCATGAGCTAATTTGACGTGAAGTCACATTCTTTTCACGTTGATCGCCCAAAGCCTGATTTGGCAATATACTATTAATGTAAAAAAAATTGTACGTGCACCCTCATAATTGTTCTGAAAATGCATCACTTTGTTTATTTATCGTCTAGTCAGTCATTTTTCGGGTCATTTCAAGTGACAGCATCCAGTTTAGGCAACGTTATTCAGGCCAACATTGGTAAAGGGTTTAGGTAACTGGTGATTAAATTATTACCCTATTTGCACATATCGCAACACTTTCCTTTTTTGTTAAAAAAAGCAATCTAAATTTGTATTCTGTTCGTTTCTAGCCCTAGTTAAGTGGCAAAACTGAGGTTGCACTAAATCCAAAAGCATCAACAGATGGGATCCATAGGTTGCCATTGCTGATTCTGTCTGATTAAACTTATTTGCCTTTATTTCCTAAGTTCTGAAGTTGTTTTTTATCATATACGGCTGATTGACGTGTTTCTAAAGGGTTTTCGCGCGTATCTGGCTTTGTTAGTATTCACAAAATTTGTTATATTCCTCTGTTTCTAACAGCTTTCCTGGAATGCTAATTTGCATTGTCTAGCAGTTTGGGCACTCTGCTATAAATACACACTACCCTCTTTTTGGTAAACGCCTCCTTCGGCCACGCCCCAGACAACCGGCCAGTCAGTTAATTCGTCCTAGCAGGACTAAGCAAAGATTCTCATGTCATTTGATACTACTCGTGGCCTTTTGCTGCAAAAGTATTGTGTGTGACTTAAATTTAAGGATATTTCTCAGTGTCTTTCCCTTAACTTTAGCTGCTAGCGGCTTAATTGGTTTCCCCGACTCATATTATTAGCACTTTTCGTTTATCCGTCACAAGCCTGACTCATTATACACTATCATAGTAAGGAGCTAAGAGACGCCGTGGTGTGCCAGTGCGCTAGTGAGTATAATTCCTTGTGGTGACGTTATTGAGACAGTTTTCATGCTGCAACTAATTTGCTTTTAAAAGCTTCGGCAGGTATTTTTCTCTCACATGCAGTAGTGGCTGTGACTCTGATGGTAGAAATCAAGAAACCTCCATGTTCTGACCCTCCACTTTTCATTTAGATGTGTGGATGAGTTCAAAGTGTTTCCCGATCATCTTATTTTTCTGACAAAACGAAACTGAAAGTTCCCTTACGGTGTACTTTTGTCTTAATTGTTTAATTATTCCATGGCACTAGAACGCCGTGATGAGTCATATGCAATTATGTTTCCCAAATCGTAGGCTGTCCGCGCATAATGTCTAAATTTTCGGGTGCCACTGTCAGTGTGTACTTCGGTACACAAGAGTTCTCGTTGCAAATAAACGCCGCACGAATATGGGAGAGGACGCAGCTGTTAAAGGCGTTCATTTTTAATAAACCAACCACCTATTCGTCCCATAGGCGTTCCACAGTTTCCATACTTTCGTCTCGTTTCCAATACTGATTAAATTACAGCCTTACTTTTGTTCAATGATACAGTTTTATGCGTCTTTTTGAAAGTTCTTTCTACTTTTTCTTCGTTAACCCTTCGATTTATTATATGCACCTGTTATATTATCATCAATGCTGCAAACACCGTCAAAACCGGCCGACACATGATGGAATTTTCGGTAGCGCTGCCTTCGATACAATCCAGCTTGTTTTTTTTAAAAAAAATGTTGCCGATCTTATATCTAAATACCAAGTTTATGTGCGAGTTAAAAGCAGGACAATGGGTTTCTAAAACATCGTATACTACACAAATATTGATAAATTAGTTTTGTATTCGTCTTTTGACTCGATAAGTTAGGATCCTCTCTAGAATCAAAACTCCTATTCGCGTTCATGAATGCTTATCGTGGCAATGACAATTTATTTTGCTGCTGGTGTCCTTAATGGCGGTATGGATTTTTGATAAGTAGATGTTCTATCTCTTATCGAATAGTACTAAATCATCTATAATCGATTCCAGAAGGCAAGTTATCTGTCTGCTATTTCACAGCTTTTGCTGAGGCGGATCGCTGGCGTTCAGTTCGGCTCTCGGTTAGCCACTCACCACCCGCCTCGGAGAATGGAGCGGGTCAACAGCGAAGACGCCGTGTGAGTTCAGGTGGGGTGCCGCAACCTCAGCAGCAGGTCGTCTCGACGACCAGCAGACTGAGCCCCGATATTGCCGAGGCGGCCATGGAAGAGGCTCTCCAACGACGTTTTGTCGTCTGTCCAATCTATCGCGCTCGTTGGGGTGGGTCTGGCGATGTCTTCTACTTCAAGACAATTAGTCTGCCGTTTCTGCGAAATCAAGGAGATGGGGGTGCTGAGGAGAAGTCGGTGTCTTCACTGAACAACGAAACTACTAACGTGTTCTCGCCGACCTCTTCTTTTGAAAACTTGCTCCTTCTTAACTACCATTGCATTCTCGGGTAGGTATCCATTTGACCGTGTGTTTCAATCCCATGCCAAAATTATCGTTGTGCCAAAGTCAGTGTTTGTCAAAGAGAATTTAATGAATGTAAAATCCTGCCCGTTTAGACTTGCCTAACAAAATTCTTTTTGAGTTCTCCATATAGCTTTGTTGCAAGTTTTCCATTGTGATATTGTGCAACCGAATCACATGGGTATTCGCTACCATTTATTCAAAGAGAAGCGTAATAATAACCCCAACTGACCACCCGCGGGAAATTCTAACCGCACTCGCCTCCAGTACTGTTACTCTCTCATTCTCACGTGCTAATGGCATGTAACGGCGAAATCCTTCCTGGTGAGATTAAGGACCATTGCGAAACCAGTTTCGAAAATGGGTCCCTCGTTGTGGTGGTGTTTCAAACGAGTGAGTGAATCGGGGTATCACACATAGCATAATCCTGTGCTTGCATTTGCATCACTTTTCAGGGTCTCATTTGCAAACTTCACACGTTGGATTTGTATTTCACTTATTTGTGTCATATAGCTTATTTAAATTTAAATTATTCGGTAATGTACTTAATTAAAATTCTTGAGAGTCTATATCTTGTATTGTGCTAGATTTTATGTAACCCACAATAAACCTGCCAATAGGTTTTATTGCTCTGGTATCTCTTTAGTGGCATGTCCTTGCTGTTTTTTCTTCGGACAATTTCTGTTCCGTTATACTGTTGTAGATAGCTTATAAAGTTGTAGACCAAGTCCCTTACGCATCGTTTCTTATTGACAAAATTATCTTAATATTCCGTTTCAGTTCTAAAAATACCATTGTCTCTTTGTATTTGCCGTTACCTTACTGACGATGTTCCTTTGTGTCAGTCTACACTTCCGTTTGTCTAACCGGCCACTTTAAGCTCTCGCTCACCTTCGTGTCATGATAAGTTACACTTCTTGCATCGAAATGCTTCAGCAAAGCCTCAGGGGACGCAATGTCGGGTCCGCCGGCCTCTGATGACGACCAAATTTTCGATGCAGTGACGTTGCGTGTTGGAGAAAAGGCGACGGGTTTCTCATCTGGTCCGCCTTACCCACTAGCCGGCCTCAAGCCCACTCTACCTCACCAACAGTCGACCGATACCAACCCTCCTGTCTCGCTATTCTCTTCCACCGAACACTCGAGTCCCACGTTCTGCTTTGAAACTATGAATAGAAACGAAAATTGTGAAAATGTAGGCTCCATTGTACCTAAATGCTCATATCCACCCTAAAAACATTTTATTTGAATTATTTAAATTAAATATCGTTAAAAATGTTGATAGCGGCCATCAAAATACTGTTCCGTTTTCTGCTTATTGTCAATTACTCTTAAGTAGCAACTCAACATGGAGGTATTTCAGAAGCAGGTCCGTGGGCCATAAACAATCAATTGAATTGTAACCTTTTGATTGAAGGTCTATCGCCGGTGAGGGTGTTTTGTCATTAAGCTATGTTTAGTCTGGGTGGTGCATTGTATTAGACGAAAAAGGTACCACATACCGCCTTTGTTCTGGTTCCGTGCCGCCACCGCCTCACCGTTTACTCCAGGCGTTTAAGCACTTGGGCACGTGCATTTCCTCAATTCCACAGTGGTAGCACGCCAACCTACCTCAGGCACCAGTTGGCACTCTTTTGAGTTTGGATGAATTTCCTGGTACCACGTCTCAAGTCTTAACCGATGTTCAGATTTATATGATCCATGTTTTGCTGCAAATGTCCATTGGACTGGTGGGCTTTGCACAAATTGTAACATCTAATTTTTAATAGACAAGGAAACTTGTGGAACCTTCATCTTCTCACTGTAGCATCGCGTAACTCATGAGAGTCTGAAGACGACAGAGGCTCGGATCTTTTTGTAATTGGTGGTTTTACCAGGAGCGGCCTGTGCCTGTCTAGTTGCGTTAGCCATTTTGCACGGTGGAGCGGAGATACGTGATTGGTCGATTCCACATCATAGTAAACACCTAATTTGCGTCATCGCGCACGCTTAGTGTGCCTCGTCGATGAAGTTTCATTATGCTGATTTGTCACGGGACAGGACGGCATACTTTGTCTCAGCGTAACCAATTTCTCTGACTAATGATTTCGTGACCACCCAGCAAGTTTTACAATGCACGTATTTTATTTATCAGTTCGCAAGCTCGACTCCACATCACAGCCGGCTGCCACCGCTGACACGTTGCTATGAACACGTGGACCAATCGGATCCCTACGTGTTTGTTGACCCACCGAAAGCGCTATGCTGTGAGGGCAGGCAACAGATTTATCCCTGCTCCACAGTAGGGCATGTCACCCCGGGAGCACGAATCTCCTATTCAAGTGCCCACTTGGCTCCTGTCGACATCGATTGGATCGATCAATCCCAACCAATTGAGTATCACGAGTGCGCAGCACTAAACCAGAACTCGCACCTGCAATATTCGCACCAGCGACAGCATTTTAATCAGCGTACACAGCAGCAAAACTACTCAGGAATGCCCCGTGAGTTTCTTTTTCCACAGAAACTATTGTTTGAGTCTAGTTTTTTTTTGCGGGAAAAATGATCTAGCAATTGGTTTGACTCTTGGAAAGGACCCAATCATGTTCTGTGGACAAATACAGCGCCTCTCGCATGTTTTTGACGCTGTTCACTTAATTGTCCATCTACTGTTACCGAGAATGCAATTGTTAGCTGAGTATCTAACTTGCAGGGATTAGACTTAGCAATCCCAGTCCAGCAAACTTTACCGTTGTGATTACCAACTTCGCAAGGATCTTAAGTCGCTTGCGGACTAAAAGCACGTACCGCCAACCTAAGCCTCCATTATTGGATGTCCTCCATGTGTTGTCTGAGTGTGTTGAATATGAGAAATCAATGATTTCATGCTGCTCTAGTAATACTTAGTATTTTTTTCGACTTCGAACTTGTGTCTTTGCACTATTTAGCTGTTTTGTTGTTTCGATCAGTTGCCTGAGTTTGCCGGATGTACCTTTTCAATGCTCGCGGGATTCAGGGATTCTCCAAGACTCGTGACATTCACTTTGTGATTTTAACGTAATTGACCAGCTTATCACCCGTCTAAGGCCTCTCGCAGCTTGTTTTCCAAGGTCCGATATGCGGTTGGCATTGTTCTGGCGAGTTTGTCCGGTAGCAGCGCAACTGGCTTGGGGTCAGGATGTTTGTGGTGGAATCTTGTGCGCCGACTGCAGTTGGGCTTTGTAGCCAGTGTCTAATTGCGTAACTGACATATGTCCAGTCAAATTTCCGTCTGAAGCGTTGCTGTGCCTCTTAGGGAAGCTTAATGAAACCCATGCTGATAAGATTTTCTTATGATTTTACCAAGTTTTCGTAGCTTTTCATAGAAGACTAAACAATCCTAGGTCTTTTCACGCCCTCTTCTTCTTCTTCTTCTTCTTCTAGGCTTCGACATTTGGTATGTTGTTTATCTCGGTCATTGCTAGTGTTGATTAGCATTGGGACTAGGGTACTTTAAATGTGGAACGTCTTTTTCATAGCCTTCTCGAACGAATTGTTGTCCGCAAATGATTTTTGAAGATACCGCTCGGCGCCAAAAGTTTGCCACTTTCATGATTGTTCTTCCTTGAGAAGCTTCCGATTCTCCTTCTTCGGCATAAACACTCACTGTTCTTCTGTATTGCTAATATCTTCTAGATTAAGCACTCTTCTTTTCGTCCTCACGCGGTCATATTGAAATTCTATCTACATAAGGAGTATTGCGTGTAGAGTAACAACTTCAAGGCATTTTTTAAGTTAAAGTGCTCTGTTTCACGAAAATCAGCTCCTACGTTACCAACTGTACGCAGCTGTACATGTGACCATGCACAGAACCCATTACCGCGCTTGTCAAACTAGTGGGAATGCTGAGGTGCCTGGGTGTTCGTGTGCACACGACCTTAGTGAGCGCGTACGAGAGGCTTCGCCACAATGAGTTTGAACTGCTTTGGCCAATGGCGCTTCGAGGTAACTAAATGCCTAATTTTCCCATAGCACAATAAAGCCGGACAAATTTGTCACACTCCTATACTTTTCAGTAATTGCTGTTGAAGAAAGCGAATGGTTTGCTTTTGGAATTATTTCCACAGGAATTCCACAGTCGAACTCTTGTTACTTCTTTAAATTACATTTCATATACACACTGGGTAACCAACAACC
>UXSR01005806.1:2372-24451 GCA_900604375.1 Mesocestoides corti
TAGATTCCCGGGGTGTTGTGTAATGCCACGGTGGTCCTTTTTTAATTACCAGTCACGTGTCCCTCTCATCGCTACTGGCCTAGCAACAAGGGGGTTTGACTCGGAAGTGAGATTGACGCGCCTGAGGGAGGTGTCACGTCCGGAGTTGTACACGCACCTCGTGGCAACAGGTCGAATCTCGGGGCCGTGTTGGCACCCTCGTGACGTGACAGCGTCCAGTCAGGCGGGCAATTAAGATGTGATGAGTCGGCAATTAGGTGACCTGTGCGAGTGGAGGGGACGCGCAGACCGGGGTGGTGGGTTGGCTCGTTCAAATGACGCCCACGTGACACAGTTTCGGCGTCTAATCTCTGCAACTTGGACCAACAAACCACCACTTAATGCACCAGGCCAGCAAGTCGAATATCTGGAGGTGCTTGTTCTACTCTGCCGCAACTTTAGTCCATAATCTGCGAAGCCACCCCTGTCATGACTCGAATGACGCTGCAAAATTTCAAGGTCGGGCTTGGTAAACTTACCCAAATGCCCCAGAGCCTGCGTTGCTGCCTGATGCCATAGTCCAAGAGCCGAACTGGTGACTGAAGTCCAGTCAAGCAGCGGTTGCTTCTTTAATGAGCCAACGACGGCAGCTGTAGTGGAATGGATCTCGCATCCGTAAGGCTGTCAGTTCGGGAAGTTGGTGGCATGTACTTCTCAGGTCTGAAGTCACCTGAAAGTGGAGCAATCTCAAGAACGCATTTGGTTCAAGTTCTTGAGGTGAACTGACTACCGCTAGACGGAAGACGAATTTTTTGTTTGGCGAAGAAAAAGTCCTCTTAAAATGAGTGAAATCGTCCTCTTGTGTTGCTTGCTTGCATCCGAGTTCCAATCAACATCGCGGTCTGCGATCTTGATGGTTCGTGGAACGTTGGGAGTTGGTTCCGTCATCACTGGTGTGGTTGACAATCCACTAACAGTACATTTCCTGGTGTCAGGTTGGTAAATTATCAGTTCCGCAACGGCGGCTAGGAGTGTCGCCTGTTGGAATGTAAAGACTCCTTCAATTGTTTGCTATAAATCAACAGGTCGTTTTTCCTGCATTCACAGGCACGGCCTTTCTTCCACCGGCTCTACCATCGCTGGTGCTGCTCACCGGGCGTCATAACGACCGTCTGTCTCGTGGCGGCGACCTTCATTCTCGTGGTGATCTCAAGGTCGCGGGGAGGGGGTGAGTAGTCAAGACGACGCCCCCCACACCTCCAGATCACCACCTCAGCCCGACGCCCGCAATGATGGCGCCGTCGCCGCGTGACCTTGTGCTCAGACAGATTTTTCACACCCGCCAAAACTCATGTGTACATACTCCCCCCTCCTGTACAGTGCTCCAAGATCGATAAAATTTTCATATCCAACTAGTTCCGCTAATTGGCTTACCTGAGAAGCTATCGCAGTGGTTAAAGATTGCATCGTTAGTTAAGTGCCCTCCTGTTTGGGTTCTCTGCAGCCATTGGCTGTTAAATCGTGTTTGCGATTGGCTCAGTCGGTATAAACGGTGTGACTTTATTGCAAGTAATTGACCTTCGCAAGATCATGTTTGGTTATCTGGGGTTTTTAATGCAAATACTTCTTACCAGTCGTGTGCGCTTTCGTTGCAGTTTCTAGTTTGACAAGACCGCCCGCGTTTCAGTCTTGTGCAATACAATATCCGAATTACGAGGTCGAAATTTCTGCCGAAATGTGCTCGTGTTTAGCAATCTGTTGGAACCTTGTGTGAAAGCCAGTCCCTCATTACGCAAAACATCACACTAAACAATTTTGCCAACTGTGGCTACAAATGGAATGGCGTCGTTGCTTGTGGTTGGTCAGCATGAACATACTTGGGCGCCAAATTTAAATCGATCCAATTTTCTATGGAATGATCGGGCCGAGTTGTCCGCCCTTTTTTCGGGGTTGATTTTCGTTAAAAGATCAATACGGATATTGATTAAATTCAGATTCTGGGTAGAGGAAAACTCCAATAATTTACGATAAACTGTTGAAGGAACACGAATTTCAAAATTCAAACCACTGATTCATGTCGTGCTTCAGAAACAGAGACTGTCGGTCGTGAAAACTTGTTGTTCTATAAGTGCAGTTTTAAACAAGCTAATAATTACACTGGGGTGGTATCGGAATGCCGAGGTGTTTGTCAAATGTACTTTTAATTTTTTCCACTGTCTCATGGCCACACCTGGAGGGCGAGGATTGCACTGACAAGGTGTGACAGGGTGTGGAGGGGCGGGGGTGGGCAACGGTGTTTTTGTGCGAACGGTTCCGCGTGCTGATTGGTGGGCTGAGTCAGACTGGTCCAGGCAAGTTGCCATTTTAAGTAACTGTGGCGCTGTGGCGAGTGCGCCTATTCTAAAAAGTTGATATGCAGCGGGGGGCGGCGGAGGGACAGCTGTCTCCTAACTAGGCGACTCGTCACATTAGTTAAAAGGACGAAGCCGGATAATGCTTGGTTGAACTTAGTATCCAAATAAGTATTCAAGTAATGCGCAACTTGATTGGTTGGTTTGTGAAGGCCGCTGGCCTGCCAATTCACCTGAGACTAAATTATCGATTTTTAAACTGAAAGTACTGATCTGAACAAGGTCAAGTTTTCCGCATCGCCCAAGCTACGAAAATCAGTCGGGAAGATTTGTTTGTTTGCTGAAACAAAGGGATCATCGAATTAAGTTATCCAAAATCCCTATTTGATTGGTCAGATACGTCACCCAACTGAATGATTGGTGGAGCTATATCTTACGTGGCTATTGACACTACAAATCATTTCACAGTTCAATCCACCAATAAAGACGCTTTTTATCACAAATTGAGTTGAAATTTTCCTAAGTGGCTTGAGTGTGAGTAGAGATAAATTTTATGACTGTTCGGAGGTGCCGCGATAACGGCCAAATCACCCAGTGACCTCTTATCGCAATTTAATTATCACTTTGATTAGTTTTCACGAATTCAGTGACAGGTGCAGGTTAAAATTTATTGGCCTCGTGCCTTCTAACGATCATCAGCCAGTTAGCAACGACCCCACTAAATGGATTACATGTAGGTTGAAGGAAATAGGAGGTTTCGAAGAGTCATGCGTTGAGAAAGTTTGACGCAGCCACGAACAATGCTGATTGGCTGAACACGAGTGCATCGTAGACTGAGGAAAAAACAGTATTGTTGCCGCGGCACGAATGAGGTCGTCACATCTGGTTACTAATTTAGGCCAACTAAACTCGGAATGTGGTGATCGCCCGGTGGGGGGGGGGTGGAGGGTGTGCGACGGTGGATTCTGCAGGGGGTAAACGTTGGCCGAATCGATTGCCTTCCACCCCTCACTCTTTGGTGTCGTATTGGACTGATTTTCTGTCAAATGGGCTTGTGTTTTCTATTTGCGTCGTGGCTTGACCAATCAGGGCATCGAAAAAATGCCTACCGGTCAAGTTTGAGGCATGGACGCTGTTTTTATACAAAAATTACACCTAAGTAGAATAATGTCCACATTAGAGACTAGATTTTAAAACAAGACCACTATTCTGTTTCCCAAAATCAAGAGGTTAACATTCCTGAATTTTGATTGGTTACCACGTGGCAGCATTAGACTCAGATGTCAAACGATTCGATTTACTGAGGAATCAGTGAATTAAAACAATTGTTTAAACACAACATCATCGTTAATAATTCAAATGACCAAAATGCGAGAAGCGATTTGAGATTATATTTCAACTAATCAGACCACGGGACCTGAATGTACTCGTGGAGGGCTGTGCCAATCCACGTCCATTTACTCGGTCATCACTGCAAGGCCACCTTTTCACAGCGTGGCCTTGCAGTGATGAACCCCTGTGCATGTATCTTCACCCTGCTACTCCCTTCACCCATTTGCACTTTTACAAGCTCACTCAACACGATTTGTGTGCACTTTAGCGTGGCCCACAAGTAGGCTAAGCCACCAAACGTACCGTTGTCTTTGTCGCCTCAGGGCTTCATAGATGCACAGAGCACCAATAAGCCTCGGCGACCTTGGTGTGGTTCAAGGCCGCCTGCCGTGGCCTCTAACAAATTAAAACGAGGGTAATTTGCAAGCAGGAATCGCCTGTGTGACTTGGGATTCAGCGAGTGACACATCCAGTGTGTTGAAAACATTTATGACTAATGGGGACAGCTAATGTAATTACCACAAATGTGCAAACGAGGTCTAGAATATGCACACACACACACACGCGTTCTTCATGAGTCATGTGTCACTATGTGCTAATTTCTGATTTTTCACATTAACAAATCATGTGCTGAAAAAGGCGGTTTCAGAGGTTAACGATAATTGCAAAAATTGTGCGTTTTCTATTGTGCCCAGGCCTTACCGAACCGCAACAAAACAGCAATTCGAGACTGTGCCATCGATTTACTGTTGAATTCAGGCCCGATCGATTCAATTGGCGATCGATCGCCACTCGAGCAAGTCCAGGCACACGCACGCGTGTTGGCGATTGATTGGTTGCATTAATGAGCGATGCTCAAACATAAGATTATTGATTTTTGACCATTTGCTCTGGAAAATGGAGAGGAATTTTACTGGATTTACGTCAGTGCTTAAAATCATTACAAATCTTTTTCGTGGAAATACAATGCAAAATAATCACACGAAGGTAACTTAAATGATACCCAAGGCATCACAATTGTTGATTTCAACGGGTTTTCCAAATATCGCGTTCCTTAACGAGTCGATAATATTCCCGGGAACTTTGAGCTGGTAGTTCTTAAGACACACGTTTTACAACTGTTTTGGAATCACGTTTGCCGATCTGATCCAGATAATCTCTTTTACAGCGTCAACAACACCACGGTAACCGGAGTGACGTCGTTCTCAAAACCCTACTTAAAATAAGCTACTTAATTATTATCAGTAGAGCTGTACCATGTAGTTGACCAAACTACAGCTAGTTTAACAAGTTTGCCAAGGAAAAGGGAAGAGAATTCGCAAGCAAAATCAGATGGAATTTCGCCCTTATATTTGTCCACATTTAGACTGGCAAGAACGCAACGAATCTGAAAGGGAAACCGTTTGAGGTCGCTATACAAAATTACACAGTTTCGCGGACACTTAATACACAAAATGTGATCAGATGTTGGAAGTGCCTATTGCAAGGGGGCTGGAGTGGAAAGTGGTGGTATGGCTGTATTCCAGATACAAATCGATCGAAGAAATTAGGCGAGATCAGCGTTGCTACTATTACGATCGCAGTAGGTGGTATTTTACACGATTTGTGATCCGGAGAGCTTGACCTAGTAAATACAAAAGACCGGCTTAAAAAGAGGAACTGACAGATCAAAGTCAGTTCAGTTTGTGTGGAAAAAACTCGGTTAGATGTTAAGGGCGGTTGTTGTGGAGGGGGGAGAGGAGGCGGGGGAGGCGGCTTGAGACGACGATCGCGACCTCAAGGTCAGCTGGCCGCCTGCAGCGAAGAACGCGCACGCGTAACAGACAATAACGGCGACAGCCAAGGACGCACAGACGAGTTCGGGGGCTGGCGACGGTCGATCATTCAGGAGGGTCTACAAAAGTTTGATGTTTTAAACTGGTCAGGTAGTAAGTAAACTGAGTTTAAACAATAATTAAAATACTTGTTAAATATGAGCTTCATATTTTGGAATTCAATCTTATTGCGGCCTGCTTGTGATGCACACCAGTTCATGTCGACCGCGCACGACTCTAGGCCTCATCTTATTGGCTCACTCGTATATTGATTTTTATTGGTTGTCAAAATCGATTTTGGTCATATAACTTCAAAATTAAGGCAATGCTATCGGTCGATTTGCAAAATTGCGATGGATTTTACAACTGAAGGAACGAGGAAGTTGGCATTTTATGAAGACTTTACAAAAGTACGGAAAATAATGTGAGGGTGGCGAGGCAGGGCGCTATCAAATAAGCAAACTGAGCTTAAACTACAACAAAAATAATTTGCCAAATATGCGGTTCATATATTTGAAATCAATCTTATTACGTCGTGCCTGTGATGCACACCAGTTTATATCGACCGCGCACGAGTCTCGGCCTCATTTTATTGGCTCACTCGTCTGCTGATTTCTATTGGCTGTCAAAATCGATTTTAAAGTGGCGCAAATTTGCCTCGGCGCCGTATAACTTCAAGATTAAGACAATGCGATCGGTCGGTTTGTCAAATTGCGACCGATTTTACAACTGCAGACACTAGGAAGTTGGTTTTTGTTGTGACGACTTTAAAATCCGATTTCAATGCGTGTCGAACTCACGAGGGCCGATAGAAGCACGTGGAAGGCCACGACTGCCGCAATATCGAGGTAGCGTCGAAGGGTGTAGGCTCGGAAGAGAATGACCGACCATGCGACCTGGAGAAGACCCATGAAGCACGAGTCCAGGGCTGAAAGGTGACATCAGATAGGGCTTTACACGCACCACCACCACCAAGCCCGGTAACTGAGAGGCATACTGTCAACTAACCGGCGAGGGTAAAGTAGGCGCCAGGATTTGGACCCTTCAAAAGGGTTCCAGGACCAACGACGTCGTAGAGGATGTACACGTACTCGATGACAGCGCCCATCAGACCAAAACTCAGACCCGAGGTAAAGGCGAGGGCACGATAGTCGAAGATGGAAGCGTGTTTCACGGCAGACGGTAAGAGATCAGAGCCGCTCGTGGAACTCGAGTCGCCAGCGGCCTCTCGAGTCTCCGATTCGACCATCTTCATGAGACCGGACTCGGCTTTGCTGGAAGAAGGAAGAAAAAACAGCGTCGTGTGCTGACGGACTTCCAGGTGTGTACACGTAGAGCGTCAAAACTCACGAAATGAGGAAGTAGAAGAGGAAACGCATGACCTCCTGTAGGAGGCACGCGAAGACCAGACCGAAGGCAAGTTGGTCACGCAGTGGCACCACGGCGAACCACAGCACGGACGATAACAGCAGTCCGACCAGCCAGAAGAACGCACTACAGACGACAAAAACGGTGGTGAATCGGGTGTTGCAGTGTGGTTTGGCGTGACAGTAGTCGAAATCATGAAGGCACCAGACGGGTTGATAATAGCAAACTTGCCTAAGGGTAAAAAGGATGACCTGGAGGGGATTGCGAGCGACGATGAGGAAGAAGAGGACTCCAACCGGGCCAAAGGCGATCAGGCCACAACCGAAGGCTGCCATTAACGTCATTTTTCCGGCTAGAAAGGGCAAACTACGGGTGTCGAGTTTGATCCGCAACGAATCGGCTCTCGGCATTTGACAACTTGCGAACCAATCAAGCACACGCCTTGTCAGACGGAGTTTGTGAGTGGCTCTTACCGATTCGCTATTTCATTGGCCAAAACACAAATGTCAAAATCTTGATTTGGTTTAAAACCCAAGTTTAGCGATTAGCATCTCGGAACTGCCTATCAACCTTCGTTTGTCAAAACCTTTACCCAACCTTGAGTTGGTCCTAAGGCGATCATCCAGTGTCAGTCAGTATTATTCGCTTAAATGAAGGTAATCGTCAAAACTGTAAATCACTGTACTTAATCGATACTTTTATACGGTGAAATGGGAAGTGAGAATAGCCACTAGCCAATGAGATCACGAATCGGCATTGACCAATCACAAGTCGGGGTGTGCGAGGACGCAAACGTTCGTGGCGCAAATGAACTAAATGCGACGCATTGACGCAACAAAGGCGCACTTTTGCCAACCACAAAAAGGCCTGAGTATGTCAAAATGTAAAGTGGCCCGATCTTGCACCATTGGTGGCAATTAGTGGATGATTATTGGTTGAGGAACCATCTTGAACTGACACTACCACCAATCAATCAATCAATCAACCAGTCGATGAACCAGCTTAAACCACATCGAAAGCTGGATCGTGCTGATTCGATGGGATTACATCCAAGGTGACTAAACTGTTTCTGGCCGATTCACACGTCTAAAAACCGCACCTAATGAATAGGCATTTGGAAGCAATTGGCAAAAACGACGTCAAATCACGGAGGAATCGTGGTAACTTCAGCTCGATGCGAAACAGTGTATTTGGCAAAAAAGCGGCCATAGCGTGGAAAACGCGAGCAAGCAGGCCACAAAAAAGAGACAGATGGGAACTGAACAATGTTTATTTCAAAGTCACGCCAAGTAAAATGCATTGTATATATATGTGTGTGTGTCAATAAAACGGAGTAAGAGGCAGCGTAGCCGATGTGTTAAATGCACAAGCAGCAGCAGCAGCAGCAGCAGCAGCAGCAGCAGCAGCAGCAGGAAGAAGTCAATCGGTGGGGAAGTTGGAGAGGAGGGGGCAGGGCCGGGGGATGCGGATGGTGAAGGCACCCTCGTCACGAGTCGCGCCAACCAGAGGCGAGAGCGAGAAGTTGAGGTGGCGGTAGAGGTGCCTGGGGCGTCGCTCGATCGCCTCGGCAGGCGAGTAGACGGGCGAGAGGCAGGCGCAACGCACCAGATCCGTCTCCTGGCACCAGTAGTGACGCGTCTCGCTCGCGAAGATGCCCGCGAGGATGGCTGCGATGCGTGGCCACGCCGCCCGGTCCAGCTGCGGCGCGTACCTCTCCGTCAGGCCCAGGGCCTACACGCGTGTCAATTAAAACACCTCCAGTTACTCAGGCCGGTCCACGCAGCTCTACAGTCACGCTGCCAACTCAAATCCACAGACTAAGATGGATAAGTGGACGCACCTGACTCGACCGATTACGTAGCGAAACAATACTAGCTTCGGTTACGCATTTACATCGGTCCAAATGTAGAGATCATTTAAAAGTACCACTGTCTTCCGCGAGGCATTGCCTGTGTGTGCGTGAGTCGGTTGAAAGGCGTCACCTTTGATAAAAGCAGAGTAACACCAATCTCCAGAATGAATACTCAAAGCTGAGTGTGTGTGTGAGTACGGTCGCCACACACAATCTAATTTCAATTGGTCAATCGGCGAGGCAATTCGTGTCATTTATAAAGCGGCACTATTTTTAGTGTGCTTAGGCAGCAAAGCAGGTTTAAAATAAGACAAAAAAGCCTGACAAACGGAGGTACAGATGGAACTGCCAAAATATTGATACAAGTTGCAAATTGTTCGACATCATACGAACCAGAGTTTAAAAAAGTACCGTTTTTAGCAAATTCCACTCAACCGAAGACAAGACAAGCGAATCGGATACACTGGATCACGGGGACACGAGAGGTCACGTAAACTGATGCTGTTGTGGTCCTGAACCATGCCGGGGCCACGGAATTAACCCTGACCCGATTACGCTTGTCTGATGCACGCGATGAAGAAAAAGATCGGCGAAGATGTGGACACAACCGTTTACTTCAGAGCTCAACCTCGTCGGTGTCATCGTTGTCTCGTGTGTAGGGTTTGCGCGTGTGCATTTATGCCTCCGATGTGTGAGTCATACATGCGCTAACACCGAGATCTAGGTGTGAGGGTGAGTTGAGAATCCGCGCGGCTGGCGACATGCTGCGAAAAGGGGAACCCTGTGTCGGAGGCTGGAGCGACCGGATTAAGGGGAGTGAATAAACACAATTCACAACAAGGCTAACGCGGCCATCAAATGCAATTTAAACCTGAAAAGTGGGTTGCACTTTACAATAGGTGCGAGGCATGTTGTGTAATTGGTGAATAGTAGAGGCTCAAATTGAGGTAACTAAGCAAGAACTGCTCCTCTGGTACCGCGTTGGATTAGCACAAAGTGGTCGTGCTGTCGCAATTATCGTGGTTACTGACGGCTTTTATGCGATCGCGGTTTAGTTGAAAGCAGTTGTCGATAAGGTGGCCTGTCGAACCTGCTGCTACGTTGTGTTGAGTGGCTGACATAAACGCCAGAGCATCTTGCTTGTCTACATCGATTCACCAAGCATTGTTACCCTGGCACTCGATTCGCGAGCCACGGAACCAATAAATCCACACTGGAGGACTATTGTTTTCGTCTACAGGTGCACCTCCACGTAAGAGACAGCCACGAGGGTGCGTACGGTGGCCTGCAAATCTGGCCCTTGCCGATTTATTTAGGGATATCCGATGGTCCATTAAGCTTACCTCTCCGGACAACAGAGACCCCGGGTGTAGCTACTGAACCAATCACCTAGTGTATTTGGGCGTTCTCTTGCTCCAGATTAACCACCTCCAAAGTCGCACGGATCTTCAAATTATGTGCGAGCATCACGTGCAAATCACAGTAAGGAAGGAATTTGTTTTTCTGTCTTGCTTGTCGAACAGACTGGTAATCCCTCAACAAGAAAAAGTTCATAACGACCGATTCCCTGGTGTTTGTGAATACAAACGTCCAGGGCGTCTGAGACAAAGTCGAAGGGTGTTGGTGCAATTTGGGCTACATCCTTCTCGCATAATTGGCAATTTTAAATGTATCCTCTCAGTGACTTTGTGCTCATTGGTACCAACTCGCTTAATCATACTGACCGCTCTCATCCCATTGGCCCGTTCGCTCTTCAAATGTCATCTGTCAAGGACACCCATGGGCTACGTATGTGGGCGCATTTTCAAGATATATGAAAGTAAGGCTACAGCTGACATATTCGCGGGATTATTAGAGACTTGTTAAAATCACATGAGACAAAGTCGAAGGGTGTTGGTGCAGTTCGGGCTACATCCCTCTCGCATAATTGGCAGGTTTAAATGTCCCCTAAGTGATTTTGGGCCCATTCGCACCAACTAACATAATCACACTGACCACCCTCGTCCCATTGGCTCATTCGCTCTTCAAATGTTACCTGTGGCTGAAACACACTGACACATCGCTATCAAGAAACGCAGTTCATTATCTCAAAGATTTGGTGAGGTCTGGTGTTGTTAGGCAGGTCAGGACACCAATTGGGGCTGAAAGCATCTCGATTCTACACGAATGCCATCGACGAGTTCGCCTCTTCCATGTTTTTCGTCCAATTACGGACAAGCAGTCGGTAATTCGAATTCGTCAACTGGCTAAGACTCCGACGCCCACGATCGATTAACCTCAAACAACCAGACGAAGGGTCTTAGTGGAACTTAGACGCATTTCACTTGACCTTACTCACCAAAGTACCGGTTTCTGCCGATTGAGGCTACGACACCTTCAGCGCTCATGGGAGTCCGGTTGGTGAGAAAGGCGTCAAAGAACTTCTCAAAAAGTTAAAATTGACGGTGAAATTAGTGTTGCCCTGACTCCCCCGTGCGTGTGACACGAGGACCAGCTGATAATCGGTGTATCGGAAATCGTGAGCGTTGTTACACTTTCTCAAACAGACCTCAATCTATCTGCTCTTTGTGTAAATTAGCTATCAAATTTTTACCAGCGTCATAGTACGCTCATCACATCAACTTCCACGCTGGTCATAAGCCACGAGTCATTTTCGTTCCGTCACATTCTCAACGGTACTTGGAACGCGACATTCGCAAATACGACCCCCAAAGCGCAGAATTCGCCTGCAAGATGGCGACAAATGCCAACCATTTTAACAATAGTGCACACGAAAAATTTGAGGTGTGTCGTGGTTATGCTGCTCACGAAGAGCTTGTTGTTGAAACGGCCGTCTACAGCGTCAGCGGAACAAAGCCAAAGCTGCACAAGAGAAGCATGATCATGCCCACGCCGATATGGATTACGTTGCTGTCACATTTGCACAACATCAAATGGGACCAGACAAGCATCAGCAGCCTACGCCGTCTCAAGCTGCCAATGGGATGGTGAAGTGGTACCATCAGCAAGATAAGAATTGCTGTATTAAAAGGCAAACCCCAAGGAATTTAATGATAACGGCCAAACTGACAAAAATTAACAGATATCTTGTTCCAAATGAGCCAATCAGCGTTTTACCGATTGAGATAATGAGACATTGCAGGAAGTAATCATAGTTTACAAGATGCTACAATGGAAAGTACATCGCACTGAGCATTTACTGTGCCCTGATATGACAGGCGTCAGTTCTGATACAGCCCAGGTGTATTTGTCAACGTGGTTTCGTGAGTTCACTGACGCCAACATACAAATATTTGCTAAAGAGGCTTAGATATTAATCGATGCATCAGGGAAACTTAATTTGTAACTACATGTGCTACAGCCAATACAAGAGAATGGATGGCCAAGCTTACCTTTAGGAGGTTGGCATAAAACTGCGGTTCCAGGGCACCAACAGCGACGTATTTCTTATCTTTGGTTTCGTATGTGCGATAGAACGGAGCTCCACCATCCACAAAACTTGAACACTGGTGCGCAAGAGTAGACCAGTGCATTAAGGAGAAGGGCGTATTAGAGGCTTTCTGATCACTAACTTGGCACGAGGCGAGAAAGTAAGTTGACATGTACGAAACGCCATCGGCAATACCAACATCGACAATCTAAAAAAGAAACACACCCATGTTGTACCTTGGAAGCGTGCTTCATTGCACCAGCAGCAACACAGTCTTACATACCTTACCAACACCAGTCTTTTCTCTTTCGTAGAGCGCTAACAAAATACCGATTGCAGCCGGAAATGCACCGCCCGCGATGTCAGCAATAATATTAGCAGGGGGGACAGGCCGACCGGAAGTTTCTCCTGTAAAAAGCCACAGTAAACCAGACTCGGCCAGGTAGTTGATATCGTGGCCCGGCCGAAGGTAGTAGTCGATTTCTTCATTTTCTTCTGTAAGAAAGGTCATGCCATTAATACTAGAACACAAACTAGCAATGGAAAACCAATGCAACTTACGAGGCTGTCCGTAGCCTGAAATACGCGTCAAAATAAGTCGTTTGTTAGCTTTATGAAGAACCTCTGGAGGAAATCCGAGGCGATCAAGGCACATGGGACGATAGGGATCTAGAAGCACATCAGCACTCTTGCAGAGATCAAGAAGGGTTCGTCTGTCTGACGAGTTCTTGAGATCTAATGCAACGACCGGCTTTCCAGGAGAAAGAAGGTGATCCACAAATGGGGCCTTAAACGTTCATTAAGTCGAAATTAGTTACATTGGGGTTGAGGATTCGACTCACGGATGCACCATAATCCTTAAGCAAAAGACCACACATTGTTACTGGCCCTAAGCCCGCCAGTTCTAGTACTTTGATGCCAGAAAGCATAGCCTGATCAGAACAACCTCAAAATTTTTACTCGAAACAATCTAGCAGCTAAAAGCAAAAACAGCCCAAAAGTAAAAAAACGCGCGGCATAAATGAAGACACCTTTAAAAACCGGGGAGCATCTCAATTTTCCATCAAATTCTATCTTAAAAAAAGCATTCTTCGCTTGCATTTCATTATGAAATACATTATTTTCCCTTAAAAAATAAGAAGGTATAGATCAAAAATTTGTTCAGATGGCATCGAAGGAATTCTTTTCATTGAACAGTCTGTGTTTCGAATTAAGACAAAACGCATTTAGAATATTTATAACATTTTCAAAAATATAAATAAATGCAGAATATTGCATTAACTGAGGTTAGTCTTATATACACCATGTAAACGAGCAATACATAAAATTGTGAAAGTAGCATCATTTGTATTTTTGCGACTTGATTTTTTGTTTGCCTGTCAACCTGGACAGGATAAATGAAAAAAAAAATTAAATGCTATGGGAGCCAAAAGCCTATGATTACTATTCGTCCGTAAAATAAAAAAATAGATTCAACACCAAATCGAATTTAAGCCGCTTTATAAAGTAATCCGGAATCGTAAGAGTTCAACCAAATGCTCTTTAGAACATTATGAATATCATCGTTAGTCAAACAGTTATGCCACAGAATTTTAACCTACTTTGACCTCCACAATAAAGCCAGAATTTCCTCTAACTAAATAATTTTTTCCTATACTTTGTTGGATAGGCCTATCATATAGAGAGCTATATAAATCACGAATTTAAAATAAAGGAAATAATAAAAAAATTAAATTTCCAATCAAGATAATAATAAAAAAACATTGGTTACCTATAAATAAAGCGCAAAGCTAACAGCTACTATTAAAGCCATGTTATGGAATTGTTTTTTTAAGAGTAGAGCCTCAACATGAATAAGTCATTTTACTTTAATTATTTTTGGGCTCAATGTGCTGAATTTTTAAATAAAACTGTTTAAAGGAGACGTCAACATATTTCGTGCCTTGCAGATTTTTGTGCAGGCATTCGACAGTACCTGTGTTTTAATCCAAGACGCCGAGTTGTGCCTAATGCCTCTTTTACTTTAAACCAATTATTTATTCACAAGCATTTACCTTGACACCTTTCGTAGCATTTTCCATTAAGCCAATTATGGAGATTTAAGGTGCGTGTTCTTAGGTGGGGTCGAGGTTTTTTCCTACTAGTTTTTTAACCATCACGGTTTCTTATGCCCTTATCGTTAGAAGTGGCTAGAATGATTGGAACTTACAGTGAAAATGTAACACTTTTGGGGAAAATTACTCAACCGTTTAAAGATAAAGGAAATTCGACTTCGAAATTCAGTGGACACGTAATCAAATCTAATAGTGCGACTAGTTATTTTTTGCTTAATTCAACCAAGGTGTTAACATAGAACCCAATATTTTCTTGCCTACCGTCACGGTTTCGTAGTCATAAAATAGTCCGTTGAGTTCTACGTCGTGAATTTCAAGTTTAGGCATCAGGATTTGACCCGTCTTTTTTTCCTTTTTCGATCATAGGCTTTTCCTTAATGCTCAAAATAAGGACTCTGTGCCCTCTCTGTTAGCTGGTTTATGCAAAATCATGATATTTCATTGTTTAGGTTCCTCGCGACACACGATGGTCTGGCAACAAGTGCTTTGGTTTTTTTCGCTTGTATTATGTCTCGTTGGAGGTGAACAACAAAGCGAAAAACTCATTTCTGTCTTCCTTTTGGCCAGACATGGTGAAAGGTACCCTTGTCATCATCTCCATCATCCCGACTACCCAGGAAAATTCCTATCCAATACGTGCCAGTTAACCGTGGGTGGTGCAAAACAGCACGTTGAACTGGGACAATTCATTCGCGAACGCTATTCAAGTCTTTTTACATCGACAAATTTTAATCAGGTATGCTCATATCTCGTCACTACTTGAACTAACTGTTGGCCAAATCCATCAAGTTGGCATGAGGATTTCCGGAAACAGTCAGTGCCCTTAGCAAATTATGACTGTATGTTACATTTTTGGGCTCATAAATTTGGGCCTGATGGAACACTTTGCAAACCAATTCCAAACTTTATGGTATGTGATTCAAGCCTCAATCATATGCTGTCTACAGGGTATGCATTTCGTCTGGAAAATAATGCGGGCAAAGGTCATTTCACGCTTTACTACAGGTGTTTACTGACCCCATACATTGATTTACGTAAATGAGCTTGGAATTGACATTTCATGCATAAATCACATGTACTTCAATACTGCTAAGCGTGCACTTCTGTAGAAAATCAACATTGACCAAGTTAATAGGCTTAATTTGATCAGAATTAGTGAGATTTTTGTTCCACGCTAGAAAGATGTTCACATTCGGAGCACAGGAACCGAAAGAACACTTCTCTCGGCTGCCTACTTCGGACTCGGTTTCAAACTCAATGCCTCGAATGAGCTGCCTTTACTCTCAGCCGTATTCTCCACTCCCAAACGCTATGATTCGCTGCTCAAGATGTCGAGTCCATGTCCTGCTTTTAAACGACTGATGAGGCAGTCACTCAACTCCAATCTGGCCAAGGACTTTGCTAATGGTGAAAGGCAACTATTTGAGGACCTCAAAGAATTTACAGGTGGGTCACAATTGGTCTTACTGACGCTTACTCAACTGCTTCATTTCATTGGTCAGTTGCATTTATTTGACTTTGATGGCGGAATCAACGGTTATATAGTCTCATCTATTTAGTCATGCAGTTACTTAATCGTTAAAATACCCCTGGCCACTTCCACACGCACAGGCTTGTCTGGAAATTGTCAATATTGAGTTTCGGAACAGGCTTAGTAAACTTCATTGTCCCTTATAGACACAGAATTTGATTTCAACGCCCTTCATCATCACCTGCCAGAGGCGTGGAAGCTATGCGAGCCGATATTCGTCTGGAGCCATTTGGAAAGCGCTGGTGGAGGCTCGCGACCTCCCTTTAGCTCAGCTCTCGTCGCAGCCTGCCACCGGGTGCTCAGTTTCAAGCAGCAACTTCGTTTTGTCAGTCCCGATCAAACTTACCTTCGTGGCGGCCCCCTCTGGCTCCACTTGGTCCGCACTCTTCGATTCCAGCTGGCGGGCGAGGAGGCAAGTCCCCCCGACCCCGAAATCGACGGCTCAGACATTCTAGACATTCCACTCTCCAAAACCAGCCGGATAATTGCCTATTTCGCCCACGATTCAACCCTTGCCGCCTTCCTCAGCCACCTTGGCATGTTCAACAAGTAAGCTCGTAGGTTACTTTAAGAAACCCGCTTTTAGTAGATGTCGATTAAAACAAACATTTTAATGTTTAACAGCGCGAGCTCATTAAATCAATTCAGGCATGGTCTGTGTAGTGCGCATTTGGAACCAATCACGTTCTGATGCCTGAATGATTGTGCTGTAGTACCGTGTTGACCTGGGCGCAGGTATTTAAACCACACCACAACCTATTCTTCCTAGAATCTTGCCACCGTTTGCAAGTGCAATTATTGTGGAATTGCACAAACTCCAGAACGACGAATTGGCGTTGAGATTCTTCTACCGCAACGACACCGCCTCTTCACTGCTGACTCCTCTAACCACCAAGTTCTGTGAAGGTCAAGAAGCCGTATGGTGTAGGCTGAGCAGCCTGGAGGCGCGCCTGAAAGAAACTGTGGCCGAAAACGTGGAAGCTGCCTGCTCGTCCGAGTCGCCAACCTTCCCATTGGCCACTCTGGTGGCTGTCAGTGCACTTGCGATCTCCACAATCTTCGCTTTCCGGCTTCCAAGAGGTGTAACCGTGTGCTTACTCGTTGGCCTGTTGTCGGTCCTCGCTGTCTACCGATATTCAAGTCAATTGTAGTCCGTGTTTGTGCGTGTCTCTGGTGAATCCAATCCCATTGGTTCTTCCTCTTACATCCAATCAGCTGCTTCGCATCACGAGTACGCACTGTCTGGGCGTCTCATACCATTTTTTGAATGTCACATTGCTGTTAAAGACGTTGTAGGAACACATAAGTCTACATAAACTTTATCATCGTCTACCAACACCCCACATAGACCCCGTGAGTATTTCAATAACACAGAGTATATCGAATAGCAATCGGGATTATTGGTCAAAAAGTGCAAACGATCAGGAGGAGAACGGAGGAGATTATTGAGTAACCAGAGTCGACATTAACAAATAGATTTACTCAAAGCAAATAGTTGATGTCCTTACTAGGATATAGAAAAAAAGCGAGTTTGCATGTTGATGACAAGGTCCCTGATCTTGATATCACAAAATTAGCCATTGTGCGTGAGTTTAAACGAGACAGGAGTGCGTCAACAAGAGCTAGGGGGACACGGTCCAGCGAAGACCCGCGTTGCCTTGGCCGCCAGCAGAGGTTTCCAAGGCGTCCAACGCGTTGGCCTTCTCCTGACGTCGTCGGACGGATTCGGGATTCGCTATGCCTCGGCTGGAGGCCTGGTTGAGACGACGCTCAGCTGCCTCGGCCTGCAGGCGCCGCCTCTCTTCTGCACTGGGCTGACGTACGTCGTCATCGGGAGGCGGCTCTGAGAAGCAGCAGCCCATCAATCTGAAATTACTTGCGCTGAAATAATAACAATAACAGCAGTGCGTGCACAATAAAGCTCCCTTAGGCAGTACACGAAATGCATACTAGCTTAGAGGAGTCTAATTTCAGCTTTGCGCAGCTGGAAGTCGCTAGTACGCCACGCTGAGAGCAGTGGTCTGCTTAAAAACGGAATTCCCGGCTTTTACAAACTGAGGTGTTATCGTAAGGAGGAAAATTTCAGATCAAATGGGAACAATCGAGTTTGTGGAGCACCACGTAAGTAAACTGCTAAAACTGATGATATGGACATCCCGACTTATTCACAAAGTTCACATGCAACAACACAGCATCAGTCCAACGCATCACAGATATTGTGCTTTACTTCTCCTTAAAACAGCCAAGCACACACACACACAAACAGAGTGGGAGTAAGGAGAGACGAAGTACCGAAAATTGGATTTATGTACAACAAAAATCAGTCGCTCATGGCTTCTTCTTCTTCCTCTTCCTCCTCGTCAGTTGTGGTGCTCCCCTCACCAGACGTCTGCATCTCCCTGACACACCGAGTGCACTCACAGAGGAAGACGTAGTGCTCGCGCAGATACTTCCTGCGTGAATGCACGCCGCGCAGGAGCATGCACTCGTCGAAGTAGCAGATGGTCACTTCAGTGCCCGGCGCTGAGATCGCCGACTTCGCCACGATCGACAACTCACTGTTGCCGGACTCAAAACGCACGCACGTATTCGGCTCGCAGGAGTGGTTGATCTGACCTACAAGGCACACAACAATATCACGTGTGTCAGCGTAATTGCCGAAATAGTCCAGGCGTCGCTAAGCAAACATGCTACTTCACAGGGATGCTAGTACATGATTTGGCTAATTTGATTCGCCGAAACTCGACAGAACAATTCAAGTCCCGCACGAGGCAAAGACTACTTCGATATGACGCGCACTTTTACGATATTCCTTGGACGCCCAAAAGCCATTTCTGTGGATTGTCGCGACAAAGCACTGCTGCTACGAACGAACCGAAGAGACGCGTCAAGGTATTTGTACGATAACCAGTTGTTATGAACATGCAATGAAAAATGGCTTATTTACGTGGGAAGCTTATTAGCAGATACCACAAGACAAATCAACATCCAGCGATCTGCAGCAACCTACACGGACACGCAGCACGAATGTCACTGAGGACTTACTCTGCAACTCATACAAACCGACGCCCTCCACATTGAGGAATTCACCAGCTGTTTCATCGAGCTGTTCATAAAGCAAGTCAAGAAAGTCAGAGAACTGCTTCTCCTCATCGGGGTCCCCTCGGGCCTTCACAACGGCCTCGGCAACCTTGCCCCAGGTGCCGAGAGAGCTAGTTCCAATACCCTGGCCGTTGCGACCAATCAGACACATGGACGAGCAGAATCCGTACTCTGAGAGCATTGACTGCAGCCCAACCTGGTGCAGTACGCTGGGCACCTCCGACGGCGATGTGATAAGACCCGTTCTATGAGCCATTTCACCCAGCACATCCAAAAAGAGTGTGTGCAAACGGGCGAGACTTCCCGAGAACTTGGGACCCATTAATCTGTGTGTTAGGGAGATGGTAGAACCACTGGGTCCATCTCCGTCGGCACAGGGCAATTCGACGTGTAGCGAGGAGACGAATCGCGAGAGCGAAGTGACAATGTGGCGGGCTCGAGCGCTTTGTCGGAAGTGGGCACTGAAGTGCGCGGCGGCTATTCGCACGAGGAGCATTACCGTGCCGGTCTCGGGTGGGAAATGGGAGTTGCGCCATTCCTGATCGAGTCTGTCGAATGCGCTGTCTTTGTCAGTGCAACAAACAAACGCGTGATATTCGTCCGCGGAGGCTGCACGACACGCCTCGCTGCAGTATTCGACACCACAGGACGGACAGGAAAAGATTTGTACAGAAAAATGCCCATCAGGCGCACCGAGGACGGCGGGGAGGCTGAAGTTAGGATCCTTTAGGAGACGGCGGGCGTTGTCCTGTGGTGACTCCAACGGCTGAAGACAATAGTCACAACTCTTGTAGCAATCCAGGCGATTCCAGGAGAATTGACAGCAAATGAGAGGCCGCTCGGAAAAGAGAACCTCGCCTTCTTGAATAGGGCGTGTGGTAACTAGAGAGCGGCCCTTTTCTGTGCCAAAGTCGATTACTTGAACCGCATCAGGCCTCGTACAACCGTTATCAGGAAAATGTGTGGACGCTGATGCCCTAAACACATGACGAACTTAGACTTTCTGAGAGATTCAGCATACAGACACAGTGCCAAATATTAGGCAATCCTCGAGTTACTTAAAGTAAATTACCTTTCTTGGGGTTTAGATGTGCTCCACAACTTGTGTCATAGTGCATCAATGAAGCATCTTCATTTATTTTGCAAACGCCCAAACTGAGACGTGTGCCTAATTGCGGGTTTTGTGAAGTTAGGAACTCATGAATATGTCTTACATTTATTAATAAGATTTCATACCCTAGACAACAATACAGAGTCTAAACTATAATAATAATGTAAAGGTAGGCATTAAGAAAGACTTGACAAATCCTTAGAAAACGACCTAAGTTTGGCTGTTATAGGAGTATTGAAGAAAATTGTACAAATTGATAGCAATTATGGCTGCTCTGGATTTAAATACATGAATCAACAAATAGATATGTCAAGGAAAATCTTACATGAAGGAACACCAAACCGCCAATGCTTAAGAAACAAAAGTGAATTCAGTGCACACGACAAAAAGGTCAGCGCTACCTCATAGGGCAGGCAAAGGGTTTTTTTCGTAAGTTCAACCATTTAAAGAATTTTTCACACGGGAAATCGGGGATTTGTTCTTAAACTAGCATAGCTGCAAATGATATAAGTTGGATGGAATATATGAAATAAGTTTATTTATTTGAAATTCACATCACAAGCATTTCAGAAAACTCGCAATGTTGTTAAATGCTCATTTCCACTTTCAATTAAAAGGGGAACTAAATTTCTAAAATATCTTTAAAGATAATAGAATTTATCAATCCAGACAGTTCCCGTCAATAAAAGTGAAATTATTTTTGATCAATTGCTAATAGTACCTCGATTTAAGAAAAGAACACGATATTTTGCATAATTTTTTTCATATTCTAGACAAATCCAAAATTTTGGCTCTTTTCTAATTTTAATCTGCACAAAAAGTGATATTTAAGCAGGATATAAATGATTAACAAATGCAGCCAATTTTCGTTTTAAGGATGCATGGCTTAAGAATTTTATTAAGGCATAATTGCATAATTATTTCGTCCATTGACATGGGCTGGCTTGTAGATTTACACCATAAGCACTAGAGACCGTTTTTTGACTATTTATTTATTCCAAATAATCAGTTGCTTCTATTAAGACTAGGGATTGTCCGCTTAGTAGGTTTTAATCTCCATGTTCGAAGAAATATCCGCATCTATTAACGTTCTTTAAACAACGCATTTTTCTAGACTATAATTATTAGGAATCCTACAAATATAGAACGACCAGTTTCACGTTTAAGAATAATTGTACTCATTTTCCTTAAGTGCTAGGTTACCAAACACAAGTTTTATCATCAGAAAAGTCTGAAAATTATGGTCGGACTTGTTTGGTTTTACGACCACATTTCTAAATTCTCATAAAAAGCTCCAATTAACTGAATTGCAATTATTTTCGTGTCAAGCATTTGCTTTAACTTATGAGCATTATGTTGTCCACATTTGATGTAATGTGACACAATTTTCAGTAACACAAAGGTCGAAAGAGGTAGTTAGAAATAATTAAAATTTTACCAAATGTGATTTCATGTATAATATGGTCGTATTTTTTTCTCCTTTACTACACAATACTTATTTCAAGCTAAATTAAAGATATAGCACTTATTATAATGCATTGAAATCAACCACTTGATAAGTTTCGATCAGATTAGATAATAGCTAATTCGCACGAAGCATTCCACACTCCGTACATCCGTCTAACACCGACTTGTCTAATTAGGAAGCTGTGTAGACGCCATTTATCACCACGAGGATCAGTTACTTGATTCATGCAGTCCCCCGCGTTATTTATCGCGGTCAGCCAATGCCCTCAGACCAGTCATCAGTGGTTTGGATTACACGCACCAACTCCCACCCAACATGCACCCAACCCTTACATCCCTCTTCACAACAGCGTCATTCATCCAATCAGATGCGATCTCTGTATTGGAAATGCATAAACCGGGATTCCCGATACGTTGTCAGCCACAAAACATCTACCAATTGTGGCATCTGGCTTGGAAGTGTTGAGTTTAACCAACCATCTTGCAAACATGGTTGGCGACATTCGGGAATATCGTGGACGCTGCAGACCGCAATTTCAAATCCAAATTCCTTGTCTGCTTGTTAGTCGTCTGGCTTTAAACACAATCTTGCCACTGACTGATTGCGGTCTCGCCCATGAAGTGGTGT
>UXSR01005807.1:4826-27929 GCA_900604375.1 Mesocestoides corti
CTCTCTGCGTACTAATGGCATGCGAGGAAGACATGCAGCTAGCCAGTGACAGATACGTATGGGGAACGCTATATAAAGAGCGCTGATGCGTAGTTGTGGCTTGTGATTTGTCAATAAGGCCTGTTCTGTTGTACCAGACTTCTCCGTTCTAGGCCTCGTGTATTATTAACCAATGTAGAAGAATTAGGGCACAGAAATTTTAGACCTTGCAGGCCTCAGTCAATTATCTGTCTATTTGCGCTACAATGGCTTGCAAGGAAGATATGTAGCCAACCAGAGATAGACACGAATTTGAAGTGGTATATAACGAGCTGCGCAGCCAGTGTGGTTGACTAAGATGGAAGGCGCCTGACGTATGGTTTTGGCCTGCGGTTGGTCAATAAAGCCTGTTTTGTTGCATTAGTTTCCTTGATACTAGGGCTAGGTAATCCATATAAGTTCAGGCCCGCCCAATTACCATGTTTACCTGCATTCGAATTGCTTGTGATGAAAGTGAGCAATCGGCCTGTAGCATTGATATTATGGAAAATATCTATCTAATGAGTGGCACTCAAAAAACTTATCTTGCATTTTTACACCAATAAAAATTGCCCTATTTCATGTGTCTTTACCATACTCTGGCTCAGTTATAATACCCCATACTGAACCGCAGCCCATTCGATTTTCCCTTTTGGGTAACAATTTAAAAAGAATTTTAATGAAAACTGGAACCTGCCACTTATCATGCTCAAGTCCACGAATTTAGATTGGATTTTAGCAACTAAATTCAACAAATATCCGACAGAATTTGATCCGAAAGATTTCAAATTTGTTTGAACACTACATCCGAATCGGCATTGGCAGATTAAAGAAAAAAGCAAATATATTAGCATCCTGTTGGATTTTAAGTGGAGATTCTACTTGTGATGACTGACGGAGCTTTCCTTCAGCATACCAGAAGCATGTGCCCAATGTCTAATATGTGCTTGTGTCAATCGCATGCTGGGTGTGAGGAATCGAGATATTTTTAAATGGAGCAGGGCATAGTGGCAGGGCAATGATTAAGTCCGAACCTTGGAAGTCTTATTTCACGAAGCTAAAATTTATGAGTGGTTTGTTTCTTAGACACTTTGGACCACGCCTAGCACATGTGACACTATGTTCATTTGCGTTTGGATGGCCTTTGAGGTTAACTAAGCAGCCAATCAGTGAAAAGATTTGAGAACTCAGATGAACACGGTCTGAGGAAAGTTTTGCCTTGTGTTGTGGCAATAAAGCCGAATATATTGAACATGTAATCTCCACTATTGAAATCCGTTATTCTAATCATCAGATTAATTAATTTTAGGGAGTTTAGTGCTTTTATTTGGCAAATAGCAATTTATACCTGTGAGGAGGGTGTCAGAGAGATTTCTTATCTGTGAAATATTTACGAAGATGATCTTCTTATTAATTTTTTTTCTCAAAATTGTCTTAGACAAAAATCGCCCATAAGTTAGCAAAAAAATCTAGCCGAATAGGTTATTTTCGTCATGACGCTACCCCAATTAGCAAGCCGCATCTTCACTCATTGTTCTGAGAATTAATTTATCTCCAGAACAAACCGAATTGAAAACAAGAAGTTCTTTATTGTTGTAATTATTAAAAAGTGGGTGTTCTAGTTTTTTAGCCTGTTTTACCAGTTTATGTTAAATGGAATTAATGTCACTTCAGCCAAGGTCAAAAACAAATTCATGTAAATAAAATTTGTTTCGTTTACCAAGAGTAAATTTAACGATACCTTTTATCAAAATCTACTTAGATTGTAAGCAAAAGTTCTCTGACCTTAAAAATGCAGCACTACTTTTTATTTGGATTCTTTGAGACTACTTAAATATATTTGCCATTGAAAAATTGATAAAGGAGTTGTTGCAGAATTACTGGTGGTATCAATTGGGTCATAGCATTGCTTTATGTTATTTGAAATTTTATCTTAATGCTGTGTGTGGATAAACGTAAGGATTAACGTTATATATGGCGGAAAGACAGTTCTTTAAAAATTGGAACGAGTTTGACCACCGTAAGGCATTATTTCTTAGTCATTTGTATTACTAATTGCTATCCTTCATGATTAAAGGCTATTTACTATAAGCTATCAATAAAAACGCTTTTTAAGGTATTTCAAAGTATTTTTTGCTGATGGCATTGAAAGGTTTTAACAGGCTAATTTAGATGATTTTTTTAAGTGTATTCGGCGGCTATTTTATTGTCAGGGACTGGTTTGCGCCACAAATCGCCTGGTGAGAAGTATTCTTTGATTAGTCCATTTTGATGTCGTTCCTCATTTTTACGCTCTTCCGATTATTTTTACACTCAAATACTGTAGTGCATGACGTTGTTTTACTTGAAACCGTTCTTAGTATTACTGGTAACGTAAGTCTCCCTCTAGTTATTTTTCCCGGTGTCGGAGAATTTCGTTAATTAAATACCGGTGTAATTCCTTTACATGCTTTGGTGCAGCCAATTTTTTTAGTTTACCAAAAGTTTTGTTGTCGTTAACTATATCATTTTGATTCAACCCTATCCCAAATGTTTGTTTTCCGTTTGTGTCAACGAAATGCAATGGAATATGTTTGTTTATGTTGTTCTCACTAAATGCCGGTGGGGCTTTATTGGAAGCATCAAGCGTTATTTCATCCGTATTTTATCTTCCTATTGCACTCATTGCTAAATAAACCAATATTGTCTCTTCTATTAATATGTCTGATTTTGACCCCAAATGGTACAGACTGTTCCTAGCAAGAAGTTCTCCGCTTAGTACTATGTTAGTTAGCATCATATCGTAATTTTTTTGACATTTTATCATTTATGGCTGAAGCATGAGTGACACCTTGAGTCTGAACAGTGTCATTTCGTTACCATTTTAACACAGGGTTCTCGGTGTTGGTCTTTAAGTCGTTGATTTGTTTTGGCGTGTGCCCTTGAGAAAGATCTCACCCACGCATGTACTCTTAAAAGGGCGACTTTTTAATGGAATTGTAGTTTTTGGGCTTGTCAGTGTAGTAGTTTTGATTTGTGTCTAGGCGTGCTTTCCTCTATCCGAAATAGTGCTGGTCTCTGGAGACTCCAACTTAAATTTGCTAAATGGACACGTTGAGACCTATTTAGCATCGCCCAATGTTTAATTTTTGTCTTTAGCCTTCTGGTTCATTTGCCTTGTTGAATCTTGTTTTAAGTCCCAGAGTGTGGTAATAAATTACGGGTTATGGTAGAATTACGTCATGGATAACCGTCAGTTACAACTCCTAGACCATGATTGCTCTCAGTGGTAATTTCCGTTAGCAAAATCTATATGCTTGTTTATAATTCCAATGTAAAAGGACTAATTTTGTGGAGACATCCTGCGTTTTTTACCACTCACCATTTGCGGTATGTATGGAAAAATACTTATGGCCATAGACGTTCATGCATGAACAAAAACTAATTAACCATCTAGGTATCTGCTTTTGCGCGTTGCGAAACTAACCGCTTGCGTACATTGAGCTCCGCGTTTCCGTTCTAATGACGGCAGATGAAATGCAGTCGCGCGCGCGGGCATGGACGTACGTGCACGCACGAGGCGCATGAATTGTGCGCGCACACATCGCCCTCCACTTACGCACACCCTTCCGCACGGTGAGCTATCTGCGTGTTGGCAACGTGCCAAGCAATAAGGGGCGTTCATTCGCACCTTAAACTAATTATATGTAGGACATTAATGACTTATTTCTTGTAAGGTCTTTAACGACTTTACTTTCCTTGTAGCATGCCATAATGTCGGAAACAAGCGCAGAATCCCTCAGGGTCCCGCCGCTACGCCCTCCCTCATCGATCTCGATGCTTGCAGACCGGCTAAAGTGCTCGAACCTTCACGATCCTCCATACGATCTCAATCCAGTAGGGTCTGTCGATCGCACGGAAACCATGTTCATGAGGCGTGCGCGACGCCCCAAAGCAGTGAATTTTACAGATGAAGAGGTTTGTTGGATTAACGACGTTATCCCTGATAACCAACGGCCCCCTACTACCTCCTCAGACGTTGATGCTAGTCCTATCACCTGCGATTCTGGAAATGAGGACTCAGAAAGTTGGGTGAGTTATTTAACAGTCCTCTGCAGGGCTTTCTTACTCCGTTAACCACCTTTTTTCCCATTGTTGTCTTATACGTCCAAATTGGATCAGATCAAATTATCATTCACCGCTCTAGTTCCATCATTGCTAATGCCACCTCAGAAATAAGTTTTGTTGTCCTGTTGTTCGCACTCGTGTTTATGTTAAAGTGTACAGCGAGTGATTAGGCGCATAATACTTTATTTCTCAGTTTTGTCCACGTATATGATCCCTGAGCCAAAACCACCTAACATTTGAACTACTTCGAAAATTCACTACTGATGCTCCAGGCACTTGCTTTAGAAGTACCTAGCCTGAACAGGATACCCCGCGCCTGTGTCCACACCTTTTCCCCCACTCCCGTTCCGTGGGCAAATGCAAGCGCGAGCCTCCCAGCGTTAAGCCAGCGAGCCAAGTGCGTGTGTGTTGATGTCTATTTTGGCGCGCGAGCTGCCTGGTCGAGGTAGGAGCCTGTGTGTGTGTGTGTGTGTGTGTGTGCATATCATGCCACACGTGACGCATCGTGTTTGTCTTTGTACGGGCGAACACTGGACTGGGGTCGTACGGACGCATTTTGCTCCGCGCGCGTACGCACACACTTCCACGTGATACACCAGGTAGCGGTGAATGCGTTTTGTGTTGACGCCTGGCGGTCCATTTGGCGTGCTGCCAACTCGTGCGTGCGTGTGTGCCTTCACTCTGTCTGCCAATTTATAATTTATCTTCCTTTTCCCCCACTGCCTTCGCGATTCGCCTGTCCCCTTGGCCTCGCCGCCCACTTGACACACACGCAACGCAACCCAGGTCGGCACTTACCCTATCTCGTCGTCATCTCGGGCCCCTGAAAGCACAGATGACTTACCCATCGTTTCGAATCTCTACCAGCCTAATTTGCAACGTTGTTGTAAGTTTTTTGTGTTAACTTCATTACTCTAAAACGACTTTATGTGTGTTTCCCTTCATGGGCCATATTTTCCGCCGAGTTTTATTGAATCCCGTCTTGTAGCGAGTTAAGGGCACACAAATTTTACGCTGGATCAAGTTCTAGACCGTGAGCAGCGTTGTCAATGCCAAAACCAGGGTCAGCTAATTTTCTTGCATTCCAAAGCCATTGTATTTAAAATGCGGTTCTCGATTTCTCCTTCATGCGGTTTTCTCGCAGTCGCTGTTTTTAGGTTCAATTGAGTGGGCTCTCATTGCAGTTGTTGATGTAATTCAGTATCCAAACCTTTTGAAGCAATTTTCTTAGTTTAACAATCCCCAGCTATTTTCCAGGCAATTCCACAAATTATTATTTGCAGGTTACATGCCTGAGTAAAATTAAGATTTCATAAACCATCGTGGTGTCTGTTTGTTGGTAATAGTTTACACTTCGTGTCTTCGTAAAACAGTTCCGATGGAACTTTAATTTAAAGTGGCAGCGTAATGCAAAGCCCAACGTGTGCGCTTGCAAAGCTTAACATGCTGGCAAAAATGCGTCGCATCATCTCCAGCCCTGTGTGAGTCACCAGTCAAAATGTTAACTTTGCCATCCGTTTGATTTCCACAGTATCAACAAGTGCACCTGATGGTCCTGGCGCCCTCTTCATCACAGCCACAGATCCAGTCACGTGGAGTGAAGCGGAAGAGCGGAAATGTTGCTGCTTCTGTCAGCAGCGGCTCGACTCGACCGAGAACGCACCCTCTCAACAACCCCCTCCAAAGCGTTCTTGTCGATCACAGAGCGTAAGCTCGCATCAAAAGCTTCCAGGCGGCGCAGGACCACGGAGAGGCATCGCACGACCCATTGCACTCAGAATCCCACAAAGGGCCGTTTATTCACCTGCCACAGCGATTAACACTACCGCTAGTACCTCCGCTCTTTCCTCCACTGCTCACGCACTTGTCGCCTCAGGTTGTGTTAAACTACGCAATACGACCTCCACAGGACACCAGTTGCGTGCAGCGACTTCTCGACTTTCCTGGCATCACCCGGTTGCATGTGGTGGAAGTAGGCGTTACATAGTTTATCCTGGCTTTTCGGGTTGCTCACGCCATAGCGTGGTATGTGGCGGTACAACCCCGGAGCTCACGGGAGAGGTAAAACTGCGGAAACCTCCTTCTCTTGCCAGCATTTCAACTTCCATGTCGAATACCAGCGACTTCAGCCATCAGTGAGTTTATTCTCGGAAAATGCATTTACAAAAAGATAAAATTAATATTACTGACCGATCACAAGTGTTATGTATAAAGTGCGAGCTCTGAATCAAGTGATAGAACATTATTGGTCGCTGTGCTAAGATGATATTACAAGTGCTTCCAGACGATTCCCATGAGATTTATTGAGGCGCTATTTCAATTTGTACCTACTTCATAGAACCTGGGTGTTATCGGGTTTAAGAACACTCCTAGTAACGAGCCTTTGTGGGTTGCATTGTGGTGAGGAGACCGGTATTGAGGGCATTTTGAGTTAGTTGTATTAAAATCACTCCCCTGACTTGGTCATTATAGCCCCTTCGATATTGTGAAACATACTACGTGCGCTCTATAATAGCTTCTAGTGTCCGCTTTTCACGCGCAAACATGTGGTGGAAGTCTTTTAAGTGATATTATTAATGCCTAGGTTGAAGGCACAAGCGTCACTCCTGCAAGTTGATTTGGCCAAACGCGCGCCCAATTTGCGTATTCATTGTGCTATCACTTGGTTGTTTATTATTACGCACCGAGAGTACACCTGGCGTAGACAAGCAATATGCTGGTTTATTGTATATTGCAATTCTCACTAGCGAGAGGGACGTAGTCTTAAAATTTTGATATGACGGTTCGGGGAAGTTAATGAGGAGTTTAGAAATCATGGTAATGACAATGGGTTAACAATAAATAATTAAATCCTCCTCCTACTTTTCCGTATTTCGTTTTCTAGCCGTCTGTCCGCGTTTACTCCAACAACGCAGTCGCGACGCATGAGTCTAACAGGCGATGAAGGTGAGACGATGGTCCCGATTACAGCCTTCTCTCCGGACACCGTTTCCTCGCCTTACGGGGGCATTGGTGTGCCCCCCTCTGTGGCTTTATTCCGTCCCACAGTCTCCGCGGCCTCTTCTGGCTTTTTCCAGGACAGTTGCAGCCTCTCGCATTCCTCCTGCAGCAGTTCCACTAACTCAGATCAGCACTCTTCTCGGGTAATGCACTTTAATGAGTCGGAAATTTGTTAAACCCATACAATTATTGTCTCAAACAGTACCACCCGTCGATGCCCGACCTATTTTCTCTTCGCTCTCTCAAGTGCCGGTCCTTCGTTGTTGGATGGTTGCTTTTTGTTTCTGATTCCGGTAGTAAATTATTATTAAGTACTCGAGAAGCTACGGACCTTTCTTGAAATAACGCTTCCACCAGAAAAGATAGACTAGGTACCATGGTGTCTTGAGTTAGAGCTCCGCCAAACCGTGATTGTGTGTAATTTTAATCCAGTTCTATTCATTCCCTGTCTCACGATTTTAATGCCGCCAATGTCCATTGACTCTTCATTCGAAGTTAGTCTCAGAATTATTTGGTATATCTTTTTCAACTTCGAACTGCGAAGTTTTGTTCACTTTTCGTTTAACTCCTCTTATATGTTGCCAGTCTGGCAGCAACATAACCACTTCACGCCAGCTCTTGTAAGCAACACTTGTTTGCCAGGCTTTAGTTCCTTCGCACAGACCAACACACCGAGGTAGATCACATCAAAAATATCCCAAGTAGCTCGGAGCAATGTCTACACTGTAATGTGAAGGTGTGTATGTGTCACCCAAAAGCCATAAACATCGTTCATGATTACGACAACAAATAAGTTCTGAAGAGGTAGCAAGATAACTAGAATAGTAAAATAACGGCAGCCATTTAATCAAAACAGATATCAGTGTTAAAGATGTGGTCATTGTTTAAAGGTCGATTTAGCGTCAGGTCAATGTATCAGTTTAACCATTTATATATTTTTCTCAGATATCGCTTTGTGTTATTACCAATTGTGTTTTTATGTTTATGTAGGTCGGGAACCAAATACACCACTGTAGCCTGGTTAGCAAGACTGTTAACAATAAGATTCCTCAGTCTGACGAGTCCACCGACTCGACAACCAGTCTCTCTGTCTTCGACCAGCAGCACCATGCGTGCGCCATAGAAGCAAAACTACGTTGCCAGTCGCAGCCTGCTTGTGCTGCGGGCGCTCCCACTTGCGGTTGCGGCTCAGTCGCCTCTGCAGAGTGCCTCTCCCGACAAGTTGGCCTCAAGCGACGTCGATGCAGCCATGACGTGGACTTGGCCTGGGAATCCGACAATAAGGGCTTCCTAATGACTTCACAACAGCACGTCAGTTCCTTTGAGAACGCCTCCACCTCAGATCTTGCTGTAGAAGCTGCCACTGTCAACCATGACGCATCGGCCAGTCCTCTGCGCATACAGCAACAGAGCCAAGCGGAAATTGCTGTCTACCCACAGGTCAGTGTTCTGATTGTTTATTTGTGTACCTACATTCCAGAACGTGCTTGCCCAATGATTTCGTCATGTACCTTGGAACAGATCATTTTAACCTTCAAGGCAAATTTAGACAAGCTCTCTCTCTCTTCGTCCTCGAAGTTTTTGAACTGTCAAAGTGTAGGACCCAATGTGTACGTCCCATCCCTACTCGATGTGGTTGAGAATTGGAATTCTGGTCCGCCAATGTTTACTCCCCTTAGTCATCACCCAATGTAAACATTTGGAGCTGGTATTTAGAATTAATGCGTATCAACATGTGATATGAACTGTAGGCGCCTTTTTTAGTTAAATTCGTATCTGATCATAACGTTGAATAATACTCTTGCTAGGATTCAGAGGCGGCTTTCATCATCTCCTGTTGCCGAAAAGAGTTGTCCGGCCTGTCTGAGGCGAGCGAAGAAGAGGAATCCAACGAGGCAGCCCTTATTCAACACCAACATTGCTGTCCTCTGGAGGAGTATGACACGGGAACCCTAACCCCACCTCCTCCCCAAACCCGCTTTCGTCCCATCGCACCCTCTCCCTCACAGGACGAGGACCCCGAAGGTCACCACCACCACAGCTCGTTTTCCACCGAAGGTTCTCCGTGCTCCTTTAAGACCAATGATCCCAACATCATTGTGTTCAGTGATGATGAGGAGAATGACGTTGACGACGATGACTCATTCGGAGCCATCGCACCTGGTCTAAGTCATCGTCAAAGGTGTTCCCCTATGCAAACTGAAGATGTCGCCTCTACCCCATCAATGGAGAAGTACCAAGAATTGGACATCAACATGATCGAGCAAGATTGACCCGGTCGGCTGGCTGACGTGTACAGGGTGTGCCTATTTGAGCAAAAATATTTAGGTAGAATCTATACATACACACAAATATTTTTATGCAACCTTACTGACGTTAGACCAAAGCACACACTCGAACACCCATTTTGCGTGAATTTACCTGATGCATCTTTGTAAATATGTATACCCATCGTTAAAACCAAAAAGCATGCACGACTGTGTATATTAATATTATTTTCGATTGCCTGTATTATTCCTTCTTTTATGACCACTAAAGCAATAATGACGTAATTTTTATGTACGTACACTTACCTCCCCTTAATCTAGCCTTGATGCGGGAAAGGGGTCCGCGATGACATCGGTTTGTCCATTGCAACATGACGCAGAGTTTTATGTTCGTCGTCTGAGGTGCCTCCCCAGACTACTTATTCTGGTCCTGTCGTCAAGTGTTTTTATTCTTCGTTTATCTGTACAGTCATGGTCCGTTCTTAGACGTCTGAAACTAGGCTAACCCAGCCACAGCTTAGACACAGACCCTAATAATTCTCTCGGAATTAACCGTTTTGCAACTTAGGTCAATTTCAAACAACTATCGCCACAATACCTCTAGGGACTGTATGCGACTGTTAGGGTTTCGTGTTTCTTGCGATCGTTACCCCGCTCCCTATAATCAGCGGGTCTGTTGAATCTTGTCTTCCGACACCCAAGCATTGTATGTGCAGCGATGAGTTTTCCGGGGTCAGCCGTGTTCAGTCTTCAGACCTGTCAAGCGATGAGTAAATTCATTCTGCAGTAGCCTGTTTGGTCAATCCGCTGCCGTGTGATGTCGCGTAGTTGAAGATCTCAAACGCTTTAAAAATATCGAACAACTTAGTGGAAAAACTGGTCTCCGAATGAGCAGTACTTCTTTCTAACATTATAGTAGTTAGTGTAGCTATATTGACAACCGATGAAGAACCTCCAATTGAAATTTTTGCGAATGTTGACAAAACTTTTATCCCCAGGTGATTAGGCAATGGGTTTTTGACGATGGCGATCGCAAGGCACCTTTTGCTGTTTAATAGTATTCAGTGTATAGATGGAATCACTCTAAATCGTTGGCAATTATAGTGCAGGTTAACGATTCTCCGTCATCAAGATTGAACTAGTTCTGTAGAAATCTAAATCGATGTTGTGAGCGTACCACAGTTAGTTGAAAGAAATAGGTGGGCCATGAGAAATCAGATGAACGGATGCATTTTCGTTGAAGTGTTCTGTGGCTTCGTGCTCCAAATTCAGAGGCCCGATGGCATGACCGCTAGGTAGGGATGGGCACGTTTTCTGCGCCTCGCCGGAGCACACTGGGGTCACCCGTGACGTGTGCGCTCCAAGTCTGTCACACGCCTCACTCGTGGCCCCTTAGGCACCACACGGTGGGGACACGCATGGAAGGGAGCCCTCTTGCTTTGCATTCTCCATGAAAATGGGGAACGTCGCAGCAAAAAATCAACCTGTTCAGAAACAGGCGAACTTAGGCCAATGTTATTTTTGTCTTGAGTGCGATTACGTGGACTCAAGCCAATAACCCAGGTATAAAAGCAATGTCAAATAGTAATCAGGGGAACCAGTTTTTTTCAAGCAAACTTGTTTTCGCCACGTCAGCTTTGCTGGTTACTTAAGAACAAGTTCAAATGTCGCCTTCCTAGCTCAACGCCTTTCCTATCGTGTCTGGTGGGGTATGCAGCGCGCTTTTAGACCGATATTAGTTTTTGTCGAATGGTGTTGTTGCGCAAGGTAGTGAAAATTCACTGCTTTACTGCTGAGTGCCCTTTCTATTTTAAGTCAATCATCCCTCACGGGTGTAAGAGTTTGTCTAAGAGGGTAGAATTTCATTTTGCAAGCACACGCGACTGGAACACAAATATGACTAAGGCAAATTAATTGGGAAAGGCTGTGTAGGAATCACGTGAACGCAAACGTGATTCTAGTTTTGTGTGCTCACACTGATGCGCTTTTCTATCAAGGTAAATGTTACCGATGGAAACGTGGTCTCTGTCGGGAGATGCTCTAGCTTTTATCGATATTATGGTTACTTGCACACTTGGCATAGCATACCACCAGCAGCTGCGCGTGATAAACAATTGCCTGTCACCGTGTAGGCGGGAGGCTGTCTCGTGTGTGCATTTGTTCTTCGTTGCCAAACTAATAAGACAGAAACGAGAAATTCTTAACAGGGACTTGGCGCTAATCCTTCGTGCGGATAATTGGATGCAATGGAGGTGGTGTGTGCAACTACGTATCGGGATTTCAGTCCAGGTCGTATTTTGATTAACAACGAATACTGACAAATGATGAAATGCAACTCTGTTTGTTGATAAAAGTATGGTCTCGGGAATCGCATTTTCGGTTTTAGAACTCACCCACTAAGTGTCGTGTCAATGATAGATGCAGATTAGTGGGTGGACGAGAAGGGTAACCAAGCTGACTGTCTAAAAGCGATTTAATTAAAAACCTGAGCGGCTTACACAAACGTATTAAAAAGAGTTGTAATGAAAAGTCTAAAAGGTGACAGATCAATGACTCAAAACGCGTTTAATTGTTTATAGGGAGGAGGAATCTAAGCAAATCGTTCCACATGCATTGGTTTCTATGATGTGCAAGTGCGAACTCACGAGAGATGACACCTCGCATCCTGGAGCGGTAGCTGATGTTCGCCCACGCTTCAGGTTGATGTTTATCCGTCGACAGAAAACTTTTCAATCAAAACAAACACATGATAAAAGGGCCCCAACCTTGTTCTAGTTAAAATCGATTCCAAAGCACTGAGAGGCCTATTCATTTCTGCCAAATATGATTGGTTAAGAAGACCAAGCCTGAAGTTCAATCCAAAAAGCACTTGGGAGAAGGTGATTGACCCCGTAACGCCGTGATACCTATGATTATTAATTTCAGACAACCATGCAAACGCTCATTTACAAACAATACTGAAATCTAGTTAATGCTATTCTCCAGAAAACCAGTTTCATTCTCTGACTGAAGCGACCCACTGGTAAATAAAGCAAAATACAATAATTAAGCGTATTTATACTATAAATCGCATTCCTAGAGTTAAATCCCCGACATTAGAGTCCATTGTGAGTAAAATGCAATTAAATCTTGCTGAAACAAATAGCAGTCACGTGTCTGATTGAGTGGCGATGAAACTTGTGTGATATTTAAAACGTCATTCTGGATCTATCCGTTGCCCATCACCGAGCGCCACTAGCAATTTGCTCACTGGATGCGCGAACCCCACGTAATCCCAGGGTGGTAAGCAAGTGTCCTCTGCATATTTGTTGCATAAATTTACTGTATAATGCTTAATGCTGTACCGTTAATTGCTTATGATAACAAGTAAACGTTGTTGGGCGTTCCATATCATCTTAAATGCATTGGGGATTCGGCGAGTCTGTTCAGTCGTGGGACTGGAATTTACGTTGACAGTTACTGTCTACAAGATGTCTGAAAGAGTGAGTTGGATCCGCGGCAAATATAAGTAATAAATACCATTTTTTAAAGAGCTACACTTGATAAATTATCAAAGTTTGGACCAGAAATATTTGGATTTAAGAGAATTTATGGATTTTTAGTTCCAAAAACTGTTCCCAAAACAGAACTTGTGACGTCTGCATTAACGTATTTAGGTCCCGTAACGTTGCCTATCGCCATGCCTAATTACGTGGCGCGCTAGGTTTTTTAAGTTTTCCACCTTTCTCTCACAACACCACGGCCACTATTCTGAGAACAAACCATTTGGGGGTGTCATGTGAACCACGTGATCGTAAAAACCTTTCTTTGAAGAAACTAGGGGGGGTGGGAAAGTGCCTTACAAAACGCAAATGCTAATTTTAGTGCAAAAATTTCTATTCGATTTTGTTTTAAAAGAAGTTATCAAATTGCCCCAATGATTAACTAACTTTTACACACATTGCTCTGCGTATTTCACGGTGGTAGGAAATCTTGTATCTCATAGTTTACTTTAGAACGCCGGATTGATTAGCAATGGCCTGCCATTTCTAGAAAAACAGATGAGCTGAGTGTGCGAAGGAAGCGCACTTTGCTGACGAAATCATTAGAAGTGATATCGGCAATTGGCCAGTACCAAACACAAATGTAGATTAAATAAAGGAGAACGTAGATGACGCCTGAAGAAAAGGCTTCAGTTGGCCAAACAGGAATGAAAGAGATCCAAATGTCATGTTATCTATGACACCGAAATCATGAGTGGTGGATACAAAACATTGGCTAAAACTCACACAAGGTTAATGCATGAGACAGAAAACGTAAGCGAGCTGATTAATCGCTAAAAAGTACCATTTTGAAAGGTGGGCTGAGCACAGACGACTTCAGACATGCACTCAGAGGTTTATAAATTACAACTGTCTCAGCTCGTTAAACACATTCGAGCCCACTTCAGGCAAGACAATGTAAGAAAACCACTAATCTGTACCATGATCTGCAACTTATTTTCTGCCCATACTATTGGAAGATTGTATTCCATGACGTCATACACTTGATTACTCAGTACAGATAAAAACTTTTGCTTCGCTGTCCCTGCAATCATTTCGAAACTGAGACTCGATGCCCTAAGCCCGTTTAGATACATTTAATCCGCAACCTCAAAGTAAGTTACGATAGAACAATTATTAGTCTCATTGCATCGCATCGCTGGCTGAACAGTCCTACTGCCAAGGTTCAAAATTTACACCGTTAAGATTGATTTAGGTACCCAAATATTCCAATTCGAAGGCATGCCCATGACATCCCACCTAACCGCATCTTCGAATCAATTATTATAGAAATTTATCCCAATTCAAGAAGTGCTGCCTCTGAGTTTACTTAACTCAGATTGAAATTAAACAAGTGTATTATAAGGACCAGTTTTCAGCCGTCGTCCAAAGAATGGAGCCTTTAAAGTCGACGATGGGTGGGACAGTTACTGTTATGTCAGAAACCGACGACAAAAAACTACACTATAATTTGACTTCTAACAAAATATTTGAATCGAATACTATCGACTGAGTTTACTTGCATGGGTAGAACTAGTCGTCAATGTAACGAGGCATAAAAAGCCACTAATTAGAACAACCACCGTAGTTAGACGTGCGGCGGCTCGGTTAGGACTACCTTACAACCCTGCTAGTCGACAGTCCGTAACAGCCCGAGAGGAAAGGCACGACCGAGGATAGCGAATCCAACGGTCGATTTGCATTTACCCACCCAAGTCTTTTATTGCAAATCGAACGTCAACTGAAATCGACAACCAACGACATTCGATCACTCGTGCTGGTTTGATGAAAGTCCACTACAGACGCTTCTGCTCTTTACTTGAATTTTCCCAAATTTGACAGAATAAATTTCAGCTGTGAATATAAGAAGACACTGGGCTTGTGTATCTTGTCACTAACTCGCTCACTGAAGTTTGCACAAAAACTCAGGCTATTACTTCGAATAAAAGAATTTTCGTTCATGAATTTTATGACGAAGAATTCACAATGTACAAAGGCTATGCACAATTAATGTTAATTAGAAGACTTGACACCGCTTTCCTGCTGCAGTGCCGATTTTAGTGCTGCATGCATTTCCATGCCCATTGATTGGCCAATCTAAAAAACCAAAAATAAGAAATGCTGATTTTCGTAAGAGATTACAGCCGAACTTTTCCATAGCACACAGAAACACTATGAATAAATAAAATTACTCAACTTCATGATCATAAGCTTTCAGGCGCTAAACGGCCGAAGTAAAAAACTAACGCGTTAAGGGCTTGAAATTTAGTCTCTGTACAATTATGTTCTTTAAACGGAACGATCAATCAAAGTTGACTGGCATGTCGAAGTATGTACCTAGACGACTAAAATAGTTTTCGCGTTCTGGGTTGCCAAGTCACGGATGCACTTAATCGCGTGATAATTGGTCACCAGGTGCTGAGATATAATAATCGTAATAACCAAGATTCCGCTATACTTCTAAATAAAAAAGGCTTTGCTTTGGATTGGGCTTATCATCATTTACTTTTGTACCTATAGCGTCAACAATGATCGCAGCACACATACGAGAGATGCCAAAATGACTAGCTTCGCTCAGATTCACAAACATTCAAGTTCAACTGGACCTCAAATTGGGCCAACAAAGTAAATCCTGACAACTGAGGAAAACGCGTATATTTCAGGAGATAACAGCCAAGACTATGCCTTCTAAGATTCGGGTATTAACAGGTATTAAGACTTACGACAAGCTTCGTGCACAAGGACTATATGAATAGGCGGATCGAGCCTTGGCGTGCTTGGGAACTGACAGTGGGTTGTGGAACTTAAAGAACCATACTGGTCCTGTCAAGCACTTGCAAATCACGTTGCATTGGAGGCAGTGATATGACAATTTCCCTCTTACAATTTCAAATGTCGTCTCCCGTGCATATCCGTTAAAAAGAACCAATGTTTTTTTTATTTTGGAAACTGCCGCGTAATAACCCAGTTGAGATGGGATCGGTTGTTGCACAAGAGGAGGATCTAAGATTCACTTGGGCCGGGCTTTCTTATCAAGTCATGGCTAAGGTGAGAAAATCATTGACAGTATTCTCTACCTTCACAAAGTAAGATGACACACTTGTGTTGCTCTGCGTGATTAGCTAAGTGATAATCACACCTATATTGCATGCTATATGGTCGATAGTCATTCCGAAATTCCCCACAATACATGACAGAGGGAGCGAGAGACTTGCAAGAATAAGTGCTGAGAGTTCATTCTTGCGGCAATCAGGCTGGGTGCATCCGGGAAATAGGCAGTTTGCATTTACTTAATTCTGCATGAGACGGTAAAAGGGAGCGAAGGTCGAGCGGTAAAATGTTACTTGAAAATTGATGATAAAAAGCTGAAACACTGTCGAAATTGCCACTCGGTGATACAATTAAGGGCATGACAATAAACTGGTGACTACTGCGCACTTGAATGTCGTCCACGGGAGTCGACACATGTACAAGTCATAACACATATAAATCGGACGGACAAGAGTCCTTAATTAGACAGCGAGACGGTAAACAGTATCAGAGACAGGGTGGCTAAAAAATCACGTGCAGGTGACAGTGATGTGAGCCAAACAATTCAGACGGCCCAGACGCCAAATATGCTTGTGCATTCTTGTACCGTTTAAGTAATCGATTCAACAAAGCTTAGCTTGTCACACTTACGCACGCAACCAAATTTGCCCACAAGTGCGATTATGGGTGAGCCAGCTTAAAAGCGATTCCATGAATGTTTTAGCCAGCTCCAAAGAAATGAACGCAGATGGAGCTCTTTTTAAATACCTAAACTAGGAGGGCTCGTTAGCATTCGACCGAAGCTTGAAATCCATAATAATAAGTAGACCAATAATATATTGAAGTTGGAATTAGACTGAGATACTGAACGAGCCGATTTTTACTCCTAAGGCTGGACTTGCTATGCGTTGACAGAATATGAACACACAATTTAATCATAGATGTCACCTCGAAACAGGGTCCTTCCAAAACCCAACACAAGAAACAGCAGATGATGTTGCTTCATTGCCACTGAGAAAACCGGTCCCTTCAAAGGGATACACATATTTTCGTAGTTAATTAGCAGTGGCGTTGACGCCTGTTCAATGCGATGGCCAAGATCACAGACTCAGGCAAGACCGGGATCCCAGTCACGTGGATGACCGCTCATTGGTTCGATGATACCGAGCAAAACGGCTGTCCTAGTACAAGTCAACGCACTCAAACAACACATTATGCAAGGTGAATTCGTCCTTGTTCACTCAGAGCTCATGAACTGATGGGCTTAGGGATAGTGAAAAGCCCCGCGTTTTCTACAACCTGACAGAGATGCACAATGGAAGCGACAAAGGTTCCTGCATGTTGGAGAGCACCAGTTTAATGATAGTGCAACTTCTGCATCCCTGAAGGGAATAAGAAACGGGCGCAGAGAGACTCAAACAAGCACAAGACTCGATAACCCACTTGACAAGGCGAAATACCGAGCACAAGCATTTAACACTTTCCTCCACACTTTCGGCAAAAAACACACTACAGAGACTAGTGTGTTAGATTTGGTGGCAAAGAGGACAATTTGTCCCTTCAGCCAATACTGAGCCTTAGAGGTTAGCAACTTGACCAGTCCAGCAGGGAGTCAGGGTCTTTTGCGAGCGTGTTGTGGTGGCGATGGAGATCCGTTAAACACCAATTTGCTGCTATCGAATGTTGGCAGAAGCAGAAAATGTTTGGGCGACTCTTACGTCTTGAAAGATAGACTGACAAAGCAGGCTTTTACTGTGATACTCGTTTGAGGCGAAGTGGAAAGTCACCGGTGGCAAACTGAGGGTGTTAAGCCGTAAACAATGTGGGATGGGACAAAGGCTAGTAAAGGTAATGATCACCAACAACATCGATTTCGAAAGAAAATTAATTACCCATAAAAAATCAATAATAGAGTTTATCTTATTTAACAGCAACTTGATGGACAGACCCCATGGAGCCAAATGGCGTCTTGTTGGAACTAGGGTACCCCAGACATTCGCAGTATAATTCAATCGCTCAACAGTCCAATCAGCACACACCCGCAGGCGAAGGAAAAGCAAACAAATTCCGAAATTGGCTACCTTAATACCACCTCGAGAAAAGCACACAGAATTCAAGTGAAATTGTAAACTCTCAAAACATTTTTTTCAAACTTGAACGCATAACAGACATCAACAGTTGATATACGTACGTGTTAGAAGAACTGTTCGCCTCCCCCACGGGAAAAGCATTAATCACAAGATTGCCATATTAAGTAACTGAGAAACAGCTAATCGAGAAAGCGCAGTTGACCAAGCAAATGTAAACAGCATTTTACTGATAAGTTCAAAGGCAAAAGATTCGCTTTATAAAGTTAGCAAAGGGACACATTGCAGTTAGAGACGTCAGTGGTTCAAACGGACGCCATGACTGTCGAAGCTGTTAGCATTCCATTGCCAAGGCGTTTTTCAATACGCAGGTTTAAGGATCATCTTAAACGACGGCGAAGTAGTGTGCTGGGCGTAAAAAATGTTTTGCTGTAAAAAAAACAACCAAAATTAACGAAATGGGGCGATTAGTCATGCGAGTCTGCTCCAAAAACGGAAAATTCATCCGTAGTGTTGCAGAAGAATTTGGCTTTGGTATGACGCAATGTGTCCTCAGTGTTTGTGGCCTGCGTATTCTGCTGATAGCTTGGAAATAACGTCCTCAAGATATACACAAATAAGTCGGCAAAATCGCTTCGTGCGCTAACACAGACATCTGGAATGGTCACGTTCTGGTTTTAGTATTTTACCATTTGTGTTTGAGGACCTTGGAGTGAATTGAACCAACGCTCGTATCCTTGAAGATCGCAATCACTATTGCGCCCAAGTTAACACTGAAACATCAATTTAGAAGGAAATCAATTATGGCGGTTGAGCTCAACTGCAGCAAAGTAGTTGCTTCACTGTTGGCACAGTGTGCGGGTTCAAATGAAAAACATGGTCAATTCACTTGAAGCATAATTTCGGGGGAAAAAGAATAGTTTACGCAGACTCAAACCCGAAATGAATGCTACCACAGGCATCGAAACAGTGCAAGATAGCAAGAAAGCGAGGGACTACAACACGCCAGAGAATTTGTAAAACGAATGTGATGAAATAGTAAATGTGATTTTGCCAGAAGCAGTTCGACAAAATCTCACGTGAGGAAGTTGGCTCACGTGAAAAGGTTTGACATAAAACCCCAATGGGGTTGACAAACTAAAGTACTAAAGCACATTGAAGTGACAACTCAAGGACGCCGATAGTGGGGATCAGAAGTCTGGTTTTGTTAAAAAAGATATTGGGACGAAGCCAAAGAATCAACCAAATTTCATGGAAAAGTATATGAAAAGCAGACGAAAGATTTTAACAGCGCTTAAATTAGCAAGAAGGAAATTTAAGCGGAAAACCATTAGACTGGTCAATTATACGATCGGGTCAGTCTTAAAGTATCCATCACAAGTTGTCATCAAAACAGGCGCAACACGTCGGGATCGCTGGTGCTGATAAGAGATTGGTGGAACTGACTGTACCTACTCGTACTCCCCCTCATTGTTGAAGAAAATAAGCAATAAGGGTCCCCAGAAAATTTACTGTACTGTTGGCGGATAGGCACAAATCATGCTTACACATCTTCACTACTTCGTGATGAATGGCATAACAGACAAAAGGGGACATGTGGATTAAGTGCTCTAATTTCGGTTACATGAATCAAACGTTTTCGGACCTCCTGTTAGCCTGGATTCCGGAAACGGCGGTTTCGAGTGAAAGTTTTGAATGACGAAAATGGCAGCCATGGTAGCGAGGAAGCGCACCTGGCAAAAACTAATGCACCTAAATTAAACAAGCCTGCGTCCACAGGACATGTGCTATCGTTCAGTATTCCTTCCCCAAACAAATACCATATGCACTAAATTTACAGTAAACATTGTGGTGCATTTTGAAAACCCTGGCCATAACGGGAACTTGTGCGAGATATTCATTGTGTTAACAGGAGGTTGTTAGGTATGAACACATTAAAATAGGCCCAAGAAATAATTTGAAATGACGTCCTTAGGAATTCCGATAATGCGATTCAAGACTGGGTGAGGCGACAACAAATCCAGCACCCGTTGTGTCTCAGCTGCTGTTATCGCCATACAAGTTGGAATGAATCACGTAATTCATGATTTAGCTTAATTTGAGGACTAATAAGACTTTAATTGTAAACCAACTTTGTTCAAGGCCGCCTGCCACGGCACCTCAAAAGAGTCGTTTGCTGAGGGCAATTTCAGTTTTGGATAAAATTCCTAAAAAGGATGCCTTTTGTTAAACAGACAGATGCGTAAAACAGGTTCCTACATCATTCGATATTGCCTTGTATGAGCCCGCGAATAGTGTTAACAGGCTATATTGAAAATCACCAAACTATCTACAAAACAGGATTACCTTGCTAGACTTTGGTACCTGCTAACCATTCTTTTATGAGAATTAAGGGCCAAATTTCCTCGACGTTACAACCAGTTATTCCCGTGAGCTTTCAGTTGATTTAAGCAACTATTCGGTCACTCGATAAACAGGCACCAAATGATTTAGGCCTAGATAATACAAAAAAAGTTTGTACAAACGAGTCTGAGCAAACAAAAAGGCATTTTGCCAAGAGTGCAGGCGATGGCAAATGAAGGGGCCCTACGACAGACAGTGCACGTTGCACCCTGGCTCATTCCTTGACGTGGCGCACGTCGACTATGTGTGCAAAACATGCGTCACTTTACACCAATTTCTAAAACTGGCATTTCCGAAACCACTTTTTTTAATTCTCTTACAGGTAGCAATTTTGACCTTTGAGTGATTGCGCATTGCTTAAAGCACGTGAGACACGTGTGCGGTGGGGTGGGAAAACGCCACCAACGAACATAACGGCACGGGGTTGCAGCATTTTATTAGCAGGGTCACACACGCACTTTGGGGAAGGTTAGATTGACACCTCGACGCAAATGAGGGCAAATAAAGTATGTTCGAGGTTGATGAAGGTCGCGTACAAATTTTGGCGCACAAATCATTGTTCATAAGGTTAATAACTAATAAAACAAACTACTCAATAGTATGTATATAAAAGACCACAAATATCAATGCAAAATCGATTTTTTGTTAAGATAGCACAACTACGTGTCAAATTTAGTGCTGGGATAAAAACAACGCGTCCGTCTTGTTGCAAAGCCGAAAAACCAAGTGGGTGGAGAAACTTCGCCGAGGCGAGCTGCTGACTACGCCAGCGCGCCCACTACCACTCTTGCCGACTTTAAACGTGCCGCTCTCACTAGTGCTTGGCGCTGATTGGTCTGCCGAAAAAGACAGAGAGAATGCTCAAACGTGATGTGGCCAACGGTCAAATTTGATTTCGGTCAGACAGGCAATCACATTTCACCTAGACTACCTTGTACCTAATTCCACGTTGCAACATTGCTACGATGTTGCAGTCTTTGAGTAGACTAGATGTGTATCGAATGGTTTATAATATCGACGAAATAAATCTTGTCCAAATTATTTAAGCCAATGTTTAAACAACACTGGTTGAGATTGCTGGGTTTACTAACTCGAATATTGTATTTGGTGTTATGATGAGTGGAATGGAGTGGCCATAGTGAAGTAGCATGGAACGCAAGATGACACGCTTCTACTTTGGTTATACGAACATCGAATTCAAATGATGAATTGCTATTATGCAGTAGGGCCGCGAATAAAGGCGAGGGAACAACGCGGCGAACGAAATGTCTCAATGAATAAAACAAGAAACTAGATGGCATTGGTATATCATCTAATTGAAAATGTGTCAATAACTAGTCAAGTTTTATGTTCAAACGCCAGAACGTCATTCGTCAGTTGCATTAATGGGGATTGCATATTTATGCTAGCACACATTGATCAGCGAGTAATTAGATCGCAAGATGGGTTAGAAGAGACGAAGAGGCAAAACAAAGGTGGAGGAAAAGAGAATGATGTGTCCCATACTTAGTCATTAACACCGCTTAAAATACCTACCGACTCAGAACAATTTGCCAAAAATATTACACGCAAAGCTTCCCTCGATGGCAGGTCCGATCAAAGCTAATGTGCCGTTTTCTGACAAAATTTTATGCACAGGACCTTGTACCAGAAATGGCAATCTGAAGCACAATTTCGGACATTTTTTTGCAAAGAACGGTTGAGCCACTAAAGTGAGAAGGGGGTGACAAAACAGCTTCACTTCATGAAATTACACAATCAGCCAAGAATTTTCAAGTTAACTGCTTTAATTAGGAAGGAAGACTCGCAGTGCATAAAGCCTAGTATCTTATTTTAAGTTTGTGAAGAGACCCTCGTCCATGTGCGGCTTGGGCTCTTTGAAAAAACCGAAAGATTTAGGCGACTACTCAGTTCACTATTCTGTTTAATAAACCAAGTTACCAAAACTCGAAGTCATGAGCTCATATGGAGTGCAATTCTGGGGAGAAAAGAAGTGAAGCCAGGGTTGGATTCGCAAGATTATTAACTAAAACTCAGATGCTTTTTATGTAGAGACGTGATTTGTTTTGATGCAGAATTTAAGGGTCCACGCGAGTCGAGTTACATGCCCGCAGTCTAGGTCGAAATTATTGTTAACTTATATTACACGACATTCTAAATTTCATGGCTTTGTCGCGAGGTTGTCAATACGGGTAAAAAATAGGCACAAATAAATGTGTTGCAAAGTTTCGAAGGCAGTTCTGGGGTTACAAAAAAATAATGCAGTAAATAATGCGTCTAAAAATCAAGCACATTGTAGACAACCATGCAAATTCCTATCCATCATCGCCGCTGGCACATGGCTAGCCCTTTTAGGAAGCCACGTGCCAGATCCTTCACCGTCTCTGCAACTACACCAATAACGTGGACACGCCTGAGCATGTAATCGTGCGTGCTCGTCGTCTGGGTGAAAGCAACTATAACTACAGTAATACCTGACAAAACTTGTCTCTTAGACCCTAACAAACGGGAACAACAAAGTTTCGAAAATACCGCCAACGAATACAACTTGTATCCACACGAACTGGAAATATCGACCAACGTGATTGGCGCTCGTGCATGGCCACCCAATCATCATCTTGAGCCCAATAGAACATTTAGTCCGACTCAATGAGTCATCTTCACACGCAT
>UXSR01005808.1:15400-27900 GCA_900604375.1 Mesocestoides corti
CGAATGCCGTTGGATGTGCGACTAAACAATGCCCTAACATCAGGTCTGACAAAGGTGTCCCCGCAACTCTCATGGCATGTCAGTACAAACCCGCGTAAGTCCCTGCAAGTAGGTGCATTTCTAGGATGCGCATCCACATTTTCATTGTACATGAACTGCGTGAATCCTGAGATGCATGTTAATGCCCCTGATGTGTCTAACACTTTCCATTTTCTTAAAGAGGTAATGTGCCGGGAGAAAAGCCCTATTTGGCAGGACCTGCTTGCTCCAAATGTCCTCAAGCGAGTGAATGTCGACTCAATCAGTGCGTGGTGAATTTAGATCTAGATGTCGTTCTACGGGCGGAAGGCAAACAAGCCACAATTTCAGCTTCAACAAACATGAAAGGAAAACAAGCTACAACTTCTGCTACAACAAAATTACAGTTTCTTCAACATGTGATTTTTGCTGCTGCCATTATTAACTCTCTTGCCTGACTTGTTTTAAAATCGTCAAACATTTTTGCTAAGATTGCTTGGTTGTTCTATTGTGATTACCCTGCTCTTTCATCAAGCAATTATTGTATTTCTTCATTAATTCCTGAAGAGCTTAATTAAATCTACTTGCAGGTTTCAGATCAAGTATTTAAATCAGGAATGAGAAAAGGTAATATGGCACTCACAAATAGTCATGGGACTATGATGAATACTGAAATTTGGTTTATCATTCCACATCTAGAAAATACATGTCCGTGATGCGTTGCATAATCGCTGGAACCCGCATGATTAAACTTAGTGGCACAACTAGATGATTGGTTGTGTCTGCAGGTATTTCATGGTTGCTGTTTTCACCTTTCCTCTGTTTAGGAATCGCCTGGGCCTGCCTTAAAAGGCTACTTACGCCCTTTAGTTTCTGGCATATTCACGCTAATATACCAAAGCTTTTATGCAAATTAGGTTTACGTAAATTAAATGAAATTTGACACAAGCTTTGAAAACCCATTCATCTTGTGTGTGTACCATTCCACTTACCCGCACTTGAAGTAACCAACGCAAAAATAAGTAGCGCGTCGAGATGTGTCGGAAAAAAGCAGAAAACCGGACCAGAATTCCTGGCAATCAGCGATGTGGGGACAGAAGAGGGCAAATTAGGCGTAGAAGATGAGACTTGTTTAACCTGGTCCTTCATGTGATTACAAAAACTGTCAAGTTTTCATTAGGAGTAATAAGATGGCATGGTTCCAATCAAACCAGTTACTTCTGTAGCAAGATCTGCAACGGTATATTAAATGAGGCATTCGAGGTATTTCAACCAACTTCGTAGAAAGCGGCATCTGCCAAATGACTTCTTTGCCACCATGCTGAGGATAAGACCATAATCCAAGATGCACACAAGGAACGTATTCTCGGATATGTGTGTGCATACATGCACTCTAAAGCTTCATTTTATGTGCATCCAATAGATCAGAATAGGGGTGTCAGTGTTGCTGGCATTATCTTTGAATGCTTAGTTTCGTTTAAAGGTGTTTATAAGTACCAGGAAATCTTTAACAATGAAGACCTCGCGGATTTGAAGGCCGAAAGAACAAGCCTTGAAGACCTTGTTATATTAACTTGTTATCTAAGAAATGCTATTTTTGGTTTTCATTTTCCGCATTTTTTTTGTAACCACGACAATGGGAAGGGACATTGACATGCAATGTAATTTCTGGCTAGGTGGCCGATTGGCGTTCAAGCCTAATTTAAGATAACCCACTGTTTCCTACAAAGTGAATGCTTCGCATAGTTAGAAAACATGTAATCACACTTGAAGAAAAGTAAGTCATAAATGAAGCTAGATTAATTGCTATTGCTTTTCAAGCCTATTATTTGAATTGCTAAAATGATTCTATACACGGGAAACAAAATTTATTAACATGAAATTTTCTTTATCACCTAACATTTATGTGTGGTTCTGACACGCGTTATGTGAAGCATCGACTTACACAGTTTCTGGCCAAATGTTAAGATCTGTGGTGCATAAATAGACATTTAGAACGCAATTATATTGTTGTTAAGTGTCCGTAAAACAGAATGCCTTGATTTAATCAGGCTTACGAAATTAGAAGGCAAAAAAACGAGCCATTACGTAGAAATTTTGAGCTTTCAGTGCCATTACGTTAAATAAGTTGAATGTTAGCGGCACTTATCCTATCACCATAACGTTTGCTGCCACACTGTAACCTCCGAAGTGCATACGTTATGCCTTCAGTCATGGTAGTGCATGGCTCGTGGGACATGGCAAGTGTGCGTGCTGTCGTGTGTATAAGTTGCACTGAGCGTGAAGCTGTACCAAGAGGTCAGTGCTCAATGTGTGCAAATGATAATGTGTGCTCGTGTTGTAAATGCAGTGGAATGGTGGGTAACCAAGTCGTATGTATGGTTCAAAATAGCTTCCCAATGCAAACCTGTGTTCGTAAAATAGCCAAATTCATCGGCTTAGGGTTCGGAAATGGGTACGTCAGGCAGTAGAAGTCAATAATGTTTTCTATATCTAGACTCTGGCAGTGTTTGGCAATGCATATATATATATATATATATACGCAGCGTTAAGGAGTATTTGGATAAATCAGGTAGTAGGTTTTGAGATTGCCTATATCATTAGTAAAAGCTACCACATTCATCGGAGTGGTGTAAGTTTGGCTTAAAATTCTATCAGGTCGAAGTGTTTCTTGTCAAGTTAAACCATTAAAACTGCCATGGCATATATGTTCTGCAATCTGCTGACGTTTATTTTACATATCATTCATCTTTAAAAACCCACGCATTAATATTAACTAAACGAGTTCTTAAAATTGGCTGAAACACCAATATTAGAGGAATGTGGTGATTAAATTAAGGTTTCACTTGAAATATCGCTCAAATTATTTGCAAAAGCCGCAAATATCTTCATAGAATTTTAATGTATCGCATCCACTTAACCTACTTTGACATTGATTTTTAGAATACATACAATGAAAAAATGTTTAAAAGATTACTAAATTCAGTTCACTCGTGTGGCGTGTTAAAAGTTGGAATAATTGTGTTAATATGCTGTCTTCAACTATATCTTAGGTGTTCTGTCGTATAAGCAGACTTACACTGCTCCCTACACACTGGATAAAGAGATATCAATCACCACGATTCTTCTCTACAACATTGCAGAGGGTGATGCTTCTGTTAGCAGGTTACTTTTAAGCTTTCAACCTTATCCACTTTATCGCACGTTGCCTGGGTTTATTCCAGCCGTAATAATTTGAGTGTGGTCGCAGTTTACCCACGCTATAAAACCAATTTGATGAGGTTACAAGGTGAAAAATTCATGTGCTGTTTTTAGGCATATGCCTGACCTAATCTGTTCTGGGTTGCAAAGCGTCTGATAAACATGTAATCCTACATGAACTTTGGCTACAGCATCGGTCAGACATCCAGCATTCAGTCACTCAATGACAGTAAAAGTGATATTGTTAAATCGACGCTAATTGCAATTTGAAACATTATCAAAAATAAATAATTCCACTGACTATGTAGCCCTGCGGCGTTTGACCTGCATCTTTATTTTTAGCTGAAGAAAAAAACGATTAATTGGTATTTACTATGTATTAACTTAGCCCATTTTTTAGTTTTCGAACTAAACTTCAATGATTAATCTTAGGGACAAATTACATGTAGCATATAAGCCAACTAGAGGTGGCTACGTGGGAATTGAAGCTGCACGTTTTGTGCAGAGATAATATTATATTCACTTAGTCAGGTGCAATCGTGCTAATGGCCCTCAATCGCTTCTCTCAGAGTTAATTCTAAGACGGCTAATGGAAAGTATATGAAGCTTCGTAGCACCAATTTTTGCAGTTTTGTAGCCAGGAAGCACAGGAAAGTGGATTTTGTGTACGAAATGTTTTTTTTTGATTTCTTGCCAAATAGTTGTCAAACTATTCTATTGCAAGCTTGAAGCATTGATACGAGGTACTGAAATTAGAAATGCGTTCTCCAAACATCCGCTTGATATTTTGAACTCTTTCTTCAGATGTGAAGTCAAGTGAGGACTTAAGGAGGATTGATTCCGTGTATCTTTTCAGTTCTGCTAGACCCAGTTTGAGGGTCAGGATTTTGACCTTCCATGCGTCGTCCTGGGGCGCAAGATCGACTTGAAACAGGTTTTTGTAAGGCCGAAACCAGGACTCGAACGTTACATTATTCTCCGGATCATAGGAGGACCCCGAGATCCTCTTGGTTAGGCAGTCAATTGACGGCGTACCGGCGGCAGCGGCCTGAGACGACTGGCGATCTACAAGCATTGACACTCGCCACTCAGGTAATTGTTGAATCCCTCTGTCACCAATCTCACCTGCGTCGCCTAAATTTATTTGCTATTGATCCTAACAAAGAGAGACAACATATCAGGTAACGGTAAAGGATCCTTACTGACGCTAGAACCGATCTTCACACACTAATAAATCGACAAGACCAGAGCTCTTATGGAGAGCTTTAATCACGTCAACCACTTGGGAAGAAAGCTGTCGAAAGTGAAACTAATTTAAGTCAAAGTTGAGCTAGACTTAACAAAAAGCGTAATAAAACATATGTTAATGAATTAGTGTAAATAGTGCCCGAGACCAACGACGAACAAACTTCGGGTATCGTAGATCACCAACAGTAGTTATTTCGCAACACTAGGACAAGGTATTGCTAAACATAATTCACCATAAAGGCATGTCAAATAGTAAGATCCGAGACTTGCACTAATTAAATATGCAATCGTCAGACAAAGGTGAAGCTGGGGCAAATTGCAGGATCATGACAAGATCTTGTTTTGCTAATGGCGTTTTAGATAAAAGGATTTCCAATCATACGAAAGCTTGTTTATGCTGTTGCTTGTGTTTAGCAGTTTATTCCGCAGAAGAAGAAAATCGCTTTAGGTTGATGTGGTGGAAAATTTTCCCAACGCATTAACTTTGTTTGGCTAAGTTCACACCTACGATTTTTGGTCGCAGAGGCAAACGCAAACACCGTTTGTGTGGTAACTAATTAACTTTGTTGCAGGTGCATTGCAGGCCATAGTGGTGTAGTAAGTGATGCCAATATGCTTGCCCGACTCTACCAATAACTCATACGTTTTGTTGCTGTCTCTTGTTACCAGTCAACTGTTGCGCACGTATACTCATTCGTACACAAAGACACCTGGCTCTTGTGACATGAATAAACAGTCGCGTTCTCTGTCACGTCTTGTCTTACCTTTTCTCGGTTTGTTACCGTCTTTTAACTAGAAAGTTGTAAGGTAATGCTAAAACGGAATCTACTACAGCGGATCTGTAGACTTAAATACACTGCAAAAATATGGCTTGCGCACCCAGACATCAATATTGGCAACTGTGATTAGCAAGAAATTCAGTACGATTGAACTGCTGCTGGTACAGGACAGGCCTTGGCATAGCTGGCAGACATTATTGTTGCGACCATTGTCAATTTGTAACAATAATCCGTAGGTGTGTGTTTTAAGACCTCAACCAAAACACACAAGACGATGTAAAGCAGCTAAAATTTGCAAGGTCGAGTAGTGTTGGCTGCACTTGATTCAACCTTCAAAGGAATGGTGCATTCAGAAACACACTTTGCCGGTTACGTCACTCATGCATGGACAAGCGAATGTGCTCTATTATAGCTGTGATTTGAAATAAACAAGAACTTTAGCACACATAGGCATTCATCCATCATGTCAATGCACAGTAATGCAACGAATGCTAATTTGTCAGTAAATTACACACAGAGAAGGGGTTTGTGTGTCGTCCTGCCTGCCTGTGCGTCAGCCAATGACAAGCTTAATAATTAGCCATGCGTTGGACAGCTCAAACTTCGTTTCTTTCGTTTGTTAATTTCCTTAACATCCATTAAAATGTCCAAAATCCAAGTTTTTTTTGGAACTTTTACAAGCAACTTTGTCACATAGCAACGCAAAACTGGGTCTTCTAATTACTTTTACATAACCTTTTTTTGCATCAATGACTGAAGCTTTCAATGCTTGGGCTAACACTTATAGCCGGTGCTTGTTCATTCGCAACCAGCACACAAATAGGCAGTTTTTGTAAGTGGCTTTGCGTTTCAGGAAAACAGTTAAGAGTGTGCATGTGATATTTTAGGCATCATGATTACGCCTTTAAATGCCCACATAAGTTCACCTGATTATTTGCATGTGGCCAATTTACCATCTCTTAATTTTAAAATTTACAGCACATGCTCTCAAATTTCAACAAAGATGAGTTTATTTATGAATCGTACGTATCCCAACTTGGGTGTGTGTGTGTGTGTACAAGATAGCAAGTTAGTATATGCCCAAACGAATACAGTTAAGTGAAGTGCATTCACGTAAACCGATTAAATTATGTTCTCCCAGACATGCTAAGTGCGTTCACCCACAGCTGCTAACTGTGCTCGCCTGCTGCTTACCACAGCTCTCCCCCTTGGTAAACGGACTCTACAAACCTTTTCTGCTCAATTGGATTTCTAAAAGGTAGATCGTAAGTATGGTGTGGAAAATTTAGGGCCTTAGACATAAATAAACACGCATGAAGGAGAGAGGCGAATAGTCGCTACCGGATGGTAAATCAATAACTTGGCGTAAATGTACACTCTCGGTAGTCGTTAGAGATGAATTTTCGTCCAGCTGAATATGTATAAGGTTGATGGGTAGACAAGTGGCGCAAGGCGACTGAGCAGTTTCCTTAGATATTAAATGCTGAGCGACTTAGTTGAGGATCGCGATCCAATCCGAGAATTGATCAAAGAGACTTACCAAGAAAGCGTTGAGTGCTGAGGCTCTTGAGTCGAGAGATGCGGCCAGAAGTAGAACATTGAGAGTCTAGTGATGTGAATAAGATGATTGTTTGTCGCCGGGAGGGGTTGTGAATCGATGTACTGTTGCGGCGTGAATTATGCGTCCGTGTGGCCCCGAGTGGACCAATGACTCACCTCTTTTGTTATTGGTCCCTGTCAGCATTCGACTGTTACGCACTCGTACTCATACGCCCTCAAAGCCCCTAGGCTGTTTTGACACCAATAAACGATCGTGTTCACTGTCACCGCTTTTCCCCTTTTCCTCGGGTAGTATCGAACTGTTAACTAGAGGGTTGTAAGATAGTGCCACGTTGGGGCCAGCGATCTACACCGACAAGATCCGATCGAAAAAAGAGTAGCAAATGTAGATCACGTGTAGCTCGACTTAGTAATTATAGCACTAGAGGTGTGCGTGTATGCGTACAAGATAACAAGTGCGTTTACATAGTCCTGCTAAACAGAGACGACTGAACGGACGCAGTTAAGTGATGTTCATTTGTTTAAACTGATTAAATCATGTTCGCACATGACTGCAAAATGTGCTTTCTTGCTACTCGCCACAAACTTGAAAGGAACCTTTTTTTATACCAATGATGGTGAATGCTAAGCACAAAATTCATAGATTTGTTAAATTGTCTAGTGCAGAATAACGCATGACCTTTTATTAGAACAGTTACTTTCCAACATGTCATGTGAAACATTTGTGAAACACCTTCGGAGTGGATTCTTACCCATTTAGCAAACAACGCGTAAGGTGTGAATAATAGCGCTTGTAAAATAGGTGACAGTAATGTGTATTCAGGTTTCATGGCTTGATATTGTGAAACGTCCATCAATCAAACTGATAACAATTTGTTTTTCACTCTTCCGACAAATACACACGGCTTTCTGCCTAAATTGACACTGTAGAGCCGTGTAGTGGCGTTAATCTATCGGACTACACTAGGCTTAACCACATATCAATCTCTGTTTATCTAAATGGCCTTTAGGGAGGATCTGTAAATTATGAGAGACACAAATAGATAACAGGCACAGAATAATAGATGAAGTAGAGTGCATAATTGGCTCAAATAGCGGCACCTGACAAACGATCAGGGCTTGTAGCTAGTAAGTAAACCCTGCACTGGCTTCTTCATACTATACTATAGTCTTATATTCAGTTTTCTTCGGACTATCTTTAACCACACTCATATTGGATGTTTGGTCCCCATTTAACAGTGGTAATGTGGCGTATTCCCTAATCGGGCGATTCTGAGAATGCTCGCCACGAATAGTGATTTCAAGCACCACTAATGTTAATGCGGTTGCAGTATATAAGGCAATGACATTGATTGTTACATGATTACGCAAACGCCATGCGCCACCACTGCTCAAATGACCAACTGCAATTCTATGTTGCGCTCAAAATTGACAAGACACAAAACCTTTTGCAATAAAGCAACACTACTGAAATTTAATGAACATCATTAAATGAATGAATATGGTTGGGAGGTTAGTGTGCATCTAACTAAGATCACTTGTGCGCTTTTTTGCTGGTTCATTGGTTTCTTCTTGGGGCTCACACTACGTCCTACTCCAAATTGTTTGCGTGTATGTGTGTGTGTGAATATATGTTAATTAGTGGTAGTAATAAAATGTCGAGAGTTGCGCCTAGAAGCAGAACATCGAGAGTCGGGTGATGAGAATAAAATGATTGGTGGTCGGCGGGGGATCTTGTACATCCATGCACATCGTCAGTCAATTAGGAAGCTTCTTGAGATGATTGGGGCCAGCAATAAAATCATAAATGTGAAAGGAACCCATTTTATACCAATCATAATTAATTTTGAGCGTTAAATTTGTAGATTTTCCAAATTGTTTCGTCTAGAGTTACGTATGACCTTTTATTGCCACAGCTGTTTTCCAACATGTCATGTATGACATATTTCCGTCGCCGAAATATCCTCACTTTTAGTAAAATTTAATTACTGCTTGTCATAAATCTGTAGTTCGCGTGCAGTTAACATTGCTTGGACTCATATCTCCAGAATGGGTAATTTAATTGGCATCCGATAGGCACGAAACCGTATTGTGAGACATCACACTCACATGATAAACAATTTTCCCATGAAAAATTTTGGTTCAAAATTAACTGATGGTGAACGTAATAAAACCATGCTTGCTGTGTGTGATAGAATCGAGCCAAGAAAATTTAAGCTCTAAAAGCTAATCACTTTTAATAAAAAAAAAGCCTATGTAAATGAAACGGATTTCTGAAAAATCCAAGATTGGCAGTCATTTTGCTGTCCAGTAACCCAAATCTTACCGATCTCGGAAACAGTAGTGTTGGTTAACGAATGTATGCGTACAAAATGCTTTAATTAAATTGCTATTTGCATGTTTAAGTTAAATAACTGTTCAATGCTTCTTACTGCATTGCAATCATTTTTTCTGTATGGCTCTATCGAGTTGATTCGTCATAAGTGTGCGTTAGCTGGTGTCTGTTGACTTGTGAGGATAAATGCTCCAGTGGAATTCTTTAGTAGACAAGTGATGTTTTGTGACGGCTATTGACACCAATGCCAAATTCTTCGATTAGTTAATCTTTAGATTGCCTTGTTTAAAATAACTGTAGAATCTCAAACTAAAAAAGCATGTAATAGGACTTATTAATGAGCTATCCTTTAGGTAACTAAAGTGTTTCAATCAGGTTAACCTATTCGACTTTACTGGTCTGGTTTCTAATCAATTATTTAGAGGAGTTTATCTTTTGCAATTTTAAGTCAAGAAGAAGGGGCTCCAAATTAACGTTTGTTGGAACAGCTAATAAGAATTCAGTTTGTGCGAGTAATATATTCAAAATTTTATAAAGAAATGACTTGTTGCATTTACTTACACGAGTATCGGGAAAAGTCCATTTTTAACCTACTTAGACATTGCGAATTGGCATTTTAATTTCAATTTTATTGTTTCAACATAAGATAAAAGGTACTTGAAAAAATTACGTAAATTATAAAGAATTAGAAGTCTGCCAATTCTTACATAATCACACAGAACCAAAAAGGAATAATTAATACTGGCATTCGTGTAAACACAAATTTTGTGGTGGAAAGTATTATAAAGAATAACAAGATGTATTACAAAAGCTGAGGACAGTCAACTGCCAGTCTGTTTCAGCAATCGCTGTGGTGCATACTCCGAGTGAGTGACTTCATAATCCTTAATACAAGTTTCATTCTTTAGACAACAAATTAGCATCCTCGCTGGGCTCGCATTACTGCAGCCCAGTCTAGCAGCAGGGCATCAGCGTGGGTATTGGAAATGTAATTACAGATTACTGGTATCAAATCTGTGATGATGCGCAGCAACTGTTTACTGTCGGGGGAAACGTTTTGACAATTTGATCGAACCAAGAGCAGACTGTAAAATGGTAATCCTGGAAACGTCAATATGATTCCCATAATCGTCACCGTTATATCTTATTTTCCTTTAATCAGGCAACTCCTAATTTCATTCGGATGCCACCTCTAAAAGGTAAAATTGATATTTACAAATTTTCTTGATTAACTTAAGCTACGGCTTTAAAATTATCAGTTTGAGAGATGCGCATGCTTCATTTAATACGTTTTTACAATCAGTAATAAAGAGCTTCACTACTATTATAATATGTATTCCATTATATATTCTCATTATAACTGACTGGATAAACAATCGTCTGTGCTTGACATTTTTTTATCATTCTTTAAATTTAATAACGGTGAGATACCTTGTAATTAGCAGCCTAATATCATTCAAATTCCATCGGTTAAAGTCTTAATTTAAAAAATGGGAATATCAACGACTTTTCTTTGTTAACGTAAGCTATCAATTTGAAATCATCAGTTTGAGAAATATGCAAAAGTCCGTTTAATAATTTTTTTAATAAGGATTTACAAAGTGCTTAACCAGGATTGTATTTGCCTAGTTTCGGCCTATCTACATCCTCACAAGCGGGAAGTTGACAAAAGAACAAGTGAATTATTCACATCAGCCAACCTGCAAAGACGCTCTACCGACACGTCCAAATGGTGATTCCATTCCTTCGACCCATCCATCTGGTGTGGAAATGCGTCTTTTGTTCGCAGGTGCAACAACAAAATGAGCCGAGGCTGCTGCCATTCTGGCATCTATCTTTGATATTTTTTAACAAGAACACAAACGTAGTTCATTATAATCAAGTGATATCACAGGAAAGCGATTTCATTTGTGCAATCTGTAAACGTTTATGGTTTCACAATGTTACCACGCTATAAAAAAAACAAAAAAACACATTTTTGTCAGTACATTTAAAGTCGATTAATCTATGAGCATATGCTTAGTCAGTATTCACATTCGGCTGCTTATTGTTTGCTCGTATGCAAATGCTCTGTCCAAAAATCGACTGTTATTGTCTTGCACTTCTAAACGTGAAATTTTGTTGCTTTGCATAACGTGCTGCCACATGAATTTTAATTGGCTCCAGAGCTTGCAGTCTTACTCTGTGCATATATATGCTTGCTTAATTCATTTAAAGTTACCTTTCACATTAGCCATAACGTAAGTACTCGAGTACCTGGACATGCTATTTTCATCTACCCCAAAATAACGTTTTATTTTGCAGTTTTAGAACTATGCAAACGGTTATTGCTGCTGTGATTCTGGCATGCGCTTTGACCGCTAAGGCACTAACTCCGGCAGAACGAACAGAAACTGCAGAAAATTTTGCAAATATGCGTTCATCAGTTGGACCGGAAGCAAGCAACATGCAACTATTGGTGCGCCGCTGCCATGTTAAAAATTTTCTATTTTTACTGTGATATGTAGTGAGACTTAGTAAAGCGACTAAATAATCACCATATTGTAAAAATTTAGACTAGGTTTAATGCTAGTCTGCTATCACATAGCATCTTTTATCCTATTAACTGTGCAAGAGCTTGAATGCCGTAGTAATAAAGGGGCTCAGTTTGTGTTCCAATGATTTCAAAGTATGAAGTACTAAAGAGTAAATAGCCTTTTTCGATTGATTTAGTTTAATAACTCACATGCTTACTAAATGCATGCATTTGTTTGATTTTCAGCGCTACTCTGTAGAACTCGAAAAGTTGGCGGAAGACTGGGTAGACGACTGCCTAATGGGAACAAAAAACTGGGACACCCTACCTGAGTACCAAGATCTTGGGAGAAGTTATGCGGTCGAGTTCCAAGAGGAGAGTAGCCCTGCAAATATGGTGTACCGTTTTTCTAATGAAATGTTTCACTACGATTATGAAGCAAACACATGTTCGGCGACTTGTGGCAACTACACGCAAGTACGTGCCAAGAAATCAAATAGATTTTGGTGTTTGTAGTACCAAAAAAAGTTTGCTTTTTCTGTCGTACAATCAATGTCTGATATAAGACGTAAATTAGGAAAAAAACAATCTAGTCAGTCACACTAAGTTTTAAGAAACAATTGTAATGCTATTTGAAGCAACTAACCAATATATTACACAGATTTTAAAAGCTCTTTTCAGTTGGTAATCAGACGTTCTTATTTGTTGCAGTATCCTTGATTATTTTATTTTCATTATTAGACAGTTATGCAACAGACCTACTATGGCGTAAATTACGATTTACTATATGTTCGAAAAACGACTTTGACTGAATCGAAAACGCAGTTTAATCAGTTGCAGCCAG
>UXSR01005809.1:3017-25877 GCA_900604375.1 Mesocestoides corti
AGTTTCGAGAACCCTTTGTTTTACTAAAGTGGTTCCGTCAGAACACTATTCAAATCTGCCACTAAGACTGCATATTTATTTGTTGTATACAATTACTGTTAAATTCTGCTTATTGCCGTAACATTTATTGTGTTGGACAATCTTCACAAGAGGTTTGACCATCCGAACTGTCTTTGTTGTTCTTCGATTCCAGTAAGTCTGTCGATTAGTGCTTAAACTGGTGTTCTTCACAAATACGTCACCGGTGTCCGGCGAAAAGTGGTATTAATCTCAATGTAATTTGTTGACAAAACCAGGGGAAAGTAGGGTCTATTGCCAGATGGAAAACTAACCAATCAATAGTTAGTCTCTTTCTTCCCACCCGACCTCTCCAAAAGATAGCCAGTAAAAAAAATGATAAAAAAATGTGTTTCTGGGGGGACACTGGCCTTTTCTTCACCGCGGGTACCAGGGAAGCATAATCGGACCAGGGTTAATTCCGTGGCCCAGGCGTGGTTCAGGACCTATTCAGCTATTGTGAGCCCTCATGACTACCCAGAGTTTGTAAATAGCCAAATTCGGCGTTTATTTATTCAACTGCATACCTTAGAGACACATTTATCAGTTCACTTATTCCTCACTGTCACCCAACGATCCCTCACACACCGAGTTCATCGGCAGAGTCCACTGGCATCTCTGGAACAGGTTCGCACTTTCAGAGGCCAATTCCCAAGGTCATTTAAGCTGGTCGGTGGAAAATGCATAAGAAGTGAATTGTGTTGATTCCAGTCCACTAGAGCACTGCCGCCAGTCACACGGAACCAATCACTCATGCCTGGTGTACACGTACCTCCTCCCTTCAGGCGCACGGCTGCAGAACTTGGCTGAGTTATCTAGACAGGATGCCGGGATCTCTAGAGATATTGATTGTTATTAGCAAAATGTCACACCAAGCGGGAACAACGGCTTGATTTTGAGTGGACAACGCTTGACTCTCCGGTGTCTATGAGCCAAACAATTTGGGGACCCCACATTGACAGGGAACTACAGCACGTATTTATGCCAGGGACATCAAGAATTGTGGCTGAAAATGCGGTCCACTCTATTGTTTTTGGCCCACACTTTTCTCCCTAGCCGTGGATCAGGGGTCTGAAGGTCATGGCAAGAGGTCAGCGTGTCACATCATGCGTAAACCGCGATGTCAACCCAAAAATAACAGGATTCAACATGACTCGCCATTGGCTAGTTCACTAGGCAACACATAAACGAGAGGGTTCACAATGCTAACAATTTCACCCAATGCAAGACGTATTTAAAGTCGATATTAACGATCGTAAGAAGCTGCAAAGGGTTCACCTCAAATCTTGCTTCCTGAAAAGCCTACACAACCGGCTTCTTCATCACCAACTTTAAACACAGTGACCGTCAACACGTGATGCAGTGTGAAACGCTTATTCGTATTGTAGAATGGGCAGTTGGTGATAAGTCTGCAATGTTTACCGATTAAATGTTTGCTGGCTGATAAAACAACCATACGGAGACAAAATCGATCGATGAATGAGAAGTGTTCATTCGCTTAAGCGCGCCAGTTCAAATTGTGGTGAAGTTCGATCGGGCCTAACTGAAAATCGATATTAACGTTCGTAAAAGGCTGCAAAGGGTTCACCTCAAATCTCGCTTCCGATTAAATGGTGGCCAGCCGAGCAAACAACCCCACGGAGACAAAATCGATCGAGCGCGCCAATTCAAACTGTGGTGAATTTAGATCAGGATTAACTGAAAATCGATATTTGATGAGTCGATCATTGGCGATTCACATCAAATTGTTTAAAAAACTGGCAAAAAGCTGGGTGCGCAGAAGTCGACGTCCATTCTCAAGAACCACTTTTAGCCACTGGCGGTCACGTTAAAATGCGACCAATTCCATTCATTAACCACATACATAAGTGCGAAGTATTGCTACTGATAATTAATCAGCAGATACTGCACATATTTCAGTGAGACCAACGCGTTTCTAATACTTCGCTACTTCCAAAACACATTCTCAGACTGCTCAAATTACTCAATTAAGGATGCGTTCGCACACACAATCACCCCATCGACAGACAGGCTAGTCTGTGGGATACGTGTTCCCAGAATCTGGCTTTACCTTCTCCAGTAAGTGCCAAATGAATTAAACTCTCAACGCACACAAGCTCATTGGTTATTCGCCTGAAGCGGAATGCATGTGCAAACTAAAGGCCCTTAAATACTACTTTCTGAAGTAAAATAGACAAAAAGAGTAGTATCGGAAGGGACGAGCGCGTTCTTGTGGGAGGTAACAAAAAACCGCCGCATTCGGTGATGACAGGGACAAAAACGCCTGACAGGTAACATTACCAGCCCGTCGCAATCTCAAACAAGCGTTTTACAATGCGTTTTAATGGGTTTTAGCTGGATGTGCGTTAGTGCCTTTGAAGCAAACCGTTTTTGTTGGTTAAAAATCACACGCAGTGCATTTGGCGTCCTGTTTTCGGGCATTATAATCTCAAAGACTCGTGCATTTGTCGCAAAAACTATGACAAAGTTGAGAATTTTGATAATGTGATTATTCTTCCGTTAAGATGATTATGTCATTGATCATTGAGCGCCACTGAGTTCAGCAATTCAAAGGAGGTCTTTTTGAAGGCTTCCAGAAGAACAGCGACGGCGATTTCAGGGGGCTGGACGAGTTGGTACGAGGTGCCAAGAAAGATGACCGGAAACTATCTGTTCACACATCCAGGTCCCTCCATAAAATCAGGCCGTCTCCTCACGTTTAGTCGATCTTGGATCAACAGACATTTGACAAACGCAGAACCACACGTATGGGGTTATTGTATAAATGATTTGGAACCCTCCTGCATCTCCTCTAGATGCCTCAATTTCACCCTACCAATCCTTACAGCTTCAACAGTTCGATACTTCGCTCGTGGTCTAATTGCACACTAAACAACAGACAATATCGATTTCTGATTGGCTGAGGAGCGGATATATCAGGTGTTTCATGAACTCCTTCCAATTGAAACACCTAAAAGTTCAAACACCTCTACATCCACTCACAAAAGCCGGGAAACACTTGCCTGTGTATGCAGGCATCTGTGAGGACTCGACGCACAAGATGCTAGGATAGAGCAATAAGTTGAAAATCGATGGAGCTCGGCGTCGCATGATTGGCTGCTCTTCGGAGCAATTGATTGGTTCTGAATTACTTGACGCTTCTGACGCCATTCGTGGGAGCGACAATGAGTTGGCAAGGCGCTTAAAGGTTCAGCGAAATTATGCGAGTGAGTGAGTAGTAAAACGCCGATTACAAAACGATTAAACTTGTTGCCGTGATTGTACTCCTGGCGCCCTTGCGGGGAAACTGTGGCGACACGAGGAAAGTTGGCAAGGTCTTTATTGAGGAATATTAAATCTGAGGGAAATGGACTTCTTGTGCCGGTTGCAGACAGAGTTTTCTGTAGAAAAACATCGTATTTGTATCCATACAGCGCGATTAGTTAAAATCCGATCAAGGCCATCCATGGAATAATCGTTTGCAACATCATTCACACCGATTATTTGTAGATATCAAACATTAACTACGGCGCAACTCACAAAATCTTATTTTTGCGGAATTGAAAAGTCAGATTTCCTTAGAATGCCTAAAATTATGTAAAAATTGCTCAGATCTTCAGGAATACATAAATATTTATCTAATTTCCATCAGATTTCAGCGTGCAGAAGACCGGAAAAATCACCTTTCTTGACAATTTTGTAACCATAGCAACCGGTAAAACAGTGAGATAGCATATTAGAAAAATGATATCTGATATCCATGAGTACATAGTGCAAGATTAATTCGTACAAAACAACTTGAAATATGAACTCCATAAGGGAAATTCGACCAAGCCCGACAAGAATGCCCTTACGACAGGCACGGATTCAACCAAGTTTGCTCACTTCTCCTTTTGCATTTGCAACCACACTACGATGATCTTGTTGTGAATCGTGTTTATTCAACCTCCTAGTCCGGTCGCTCCACCTCCTACACAGGGTTCCCCTTGTCGCAGCATGTCGCCAGCCTCGCGGATTCTCAACCACCGAAGGGGTGAGCTCCCGTGTTCAGTCACTAGCCCAACAGACAGCGTTGACAGTCGTAGCCACAGTGTGGAGGTGATGGAGGCTTCGTTGAGTGTGTTGTGAATCGTGTTTATTCAACCCCTTAGTCCGGTCGCTCCACCTCCTACACAGGGTTCCCCTTTTCACAGCATGTCGCCAGCCGCGTGGATCCTCAACTCCCCCCTCATTCACACGGATATTTATCTTGGAGTATCCTCACACCTAGGTCTCGATGTTAGCTCATCTATGACTCACACATCCGGGGTATAAAAACACACGCGCAAACCCCACACACGACACAACGACACCAACGTGGTTGAGCTCTGAAGTAAACGGTTGTGTCCACGTCCTCTCCGATCTTTTTCTTCACCGCGGGTATCAGGGAAGCGTAATCGGACCAGGGTTAATTCCGTGGCCCCGGAGTGGTTCAAGACCACATGCTGGGGCACACAGCAACCTCTTTAAGGTGGTAGAATGCGCAGACAAATTTTTTACAACTGACAGAAATCGTCCGTTGGATACTGTGAGCGTAGGCTGTCTTAGACCTGATTGTACAGACGACACAAATGTTCCTTCCACATGCTCAAGCAACGACGAACTCGCTCTACACTCTTGCGTATCTCCATCCTGCCGTTTTGTCCGACATTTGAGACCTCAGAAACGGCCGATAACATCCACGAGTGTCTCACCCACGGAGAGGAAATTCAAACCATCTCCTCTGGTGTTGCAGCTAACAGGTAGCCAACCACCCACTGTGATTGGATAAATTATTATCCAGACAGTCTCAACAACGACAGTGCGCCATTTCCTGTTTCCGCCAGCCAAGTCAACCCAGGAAGAGATTCCACCTACCCCTGAGACCCGATGTCCGCTTTGCTGATTCCGTTCGATAGTTTTCGAGCCTTTACTGTTTCACAGCTAACACCCTCGGGGGTGCATATTGGTGGCGGATTAGCATCAGTCGAGCCTGAGTGAACCCGTTTACTGACCCGACGGTGTCAATGACTCACCCCCTTTTTCATTGGTTACTGTTATCAGAAGCATGGCATCCGCTTACTCATCCACACACTAGAACACACACTTGGCTGGCGTGACGCTAATAAACCGTCGTGTCCTCTGTCGCCTCCATTCACTCTCCTCGGGTTTTAACGAGCTGTTAACTAGAGTGTTGTAAGATAGCGCGAAGTGAAGCAACTACGCTACTATCCTGAGAAAGTTTGATCATTTGATTTGATCATTTTTTCCTTTAAGTAACTCAGTCTTTGTTTATGTAGATACATGCCTTAGAAACTAGCCAACTAAATTCCGACGTGATAATTAAAGCCGATTTGGAGAAATTCGATTGGTGGACGGGACTACCATCGATTAAATTTAGTCTGGTGATAAATTAATGCAGGCAGTAACCTCACAGCACAATCAACCTCTGACGCTCGAATAGCCACATCCGTAGGAGTTGCGCAACTAACGTTTCGCGCTATTGACAGAAACGATCAATTAGCGTGGAGCTGAACATTTAAATAGACCTGGTCATTTTGAAATTTGACGTGACCTTGAGTCGGTCCTTAGTTTCTTCCAGTTTGAACAAAGCTGTTATTCAGAACCTACTAGATTTATATCGTAACTAAGTAAGTCGAAATGGGTGTCGTTTTATTTCACGAGAGCCCCTGTAAATTTATCAGTGACCCTGGAACACATGCTGCTTCCTCTGGTGTCCAAAATTTCCGGAATCAAATGCGCTGTACTGCTCTGTTAGCTGGCCACTTGGCAATTTACGATCAGTCGAAAAAGGCGGTGTTTCGTTAAAAAGAGAAGCCCAAAATAACTCAAAATGACTCTGATTTAAAGTGCAAAAAATCAATTCAATCAATTGAAATCAATTGTTTCTCAGAGTCAGAGCCAATGCACAAAAATCAATAATTTCTTCTCTGAGCATCGCTCATAATCGTACCCAAACAGCCCTGCCCGCGGCAATCGATTGATTACACCACCAAATGCGCATGGATGTGTCGCACACGGTTGTCGAGAAAATCCTTAGACCCACGAATTTAAACTCTGAGCAAATTTCAACTCTGAGCAAATTTCTATTGATTTTCTCCCGATGACTTGATGGGTCCCGTAATATTTGAGTCTAACTTTAAATCAGAGATGGATGAGATTGTTTAAGTGAACTGGTCTCATGCCTAACCCAGTTTTGAATGTTGTGGCCATTTGGAAAGTAAGCGAAAAACGTGCAACTTCGATCTGTGCGTGTGTGTGTGGCTTTCGGATCAGTTGCTAACGTCTCGCCTTTGTCTGAATCGGGCATGCCGACACTTTCTAAGTCACAAGTCACGAATAAATACTTAAATTAATCATTTGAGCGACGCCACTGTCATCGACATCAAGAGTAACAAATATACAGGATTTGCTGACCAATCAGAATTGACGACTAGCATTTTGTATGCCAGTAAGTGATAATTGACCGCAATGTACCAATTAAGCTTATTTAGTTAATCAATAGCACGACAAGCTTGGTACCAGAGAGCCTGATCTTTAGGCTGAATACCTGTTTGGAGAGGAATATCGATCCCTGAATTTGTCTGTGGATATATGTTGGTCCATTGTTTAGGGCATTCCAACATGGCTGCGCCCAAAGCCAGTATTTAGGCAATGAATCACTATGGCGCCACCCTATTCCAACAGTGCACCAAAAAACGCGAAGTCACTATTGCAAAACCAAAAGACAATTTACAATCCAGCCTATAGTCAACAAGTTAAAGCATTCATCCCAATTTTCGAGTTAACTTCGAAACCACCAAATAAATGCTCAAGAATCCACAAATCAGCCTCAGTATTTGCATAATGAAAAGTTCGTAAGAAAACTTGCTATTTGCTTGATGGAATTCTTGGATACTTAAGAATGAAGGCTCTCGACCTATTTAATTAAAACATTTATTTTTAAATGTTGCAAGAATTTACGCAGCACTTAGCGGAAAATTTATAAAAAAAGTACTTGTACTATTTTGCCGAATTGCCAGACTTTCATAGACACTGTAATGATTTATCGTGCGCTTACGTGTCGCGCAGAAAAAGTTGACTTACGTGGCTATATTGTACTAGCCACTAGCCCAAATTCCACAAAGCTGATTGGTCAGTGATATCGATTTATTTTGTCATTACCGAAGCGGCATAATTAAATGCCGCTCAGGATACTTGGCGTGACTACTATATTGCCATTAGCATCTAATTTGCTGATATAAAAATGTCGCAAGATTAAAATATAAGATAAACGATTCCATATCTAGGGACTCCATTAACAAGTGCTACAATTTTAAGCAAACGGCTAACTAGAAAGTAAATTAAGTAATGATGTGTACAACTCTTTTTTCATCACCAGTAATGATTCGTTTCACACCCGAACGTTTTCAATTCACTTGAACCGTATATTCCTAATTGTAAGTGTTCGTATTGAATGACTGCACAATGCTTAACCAATAAACGTTGCTCAATCGAAGCGCACAGTTCGTTTTAAACTGGCTTGCAAGCTGCACCAATCAAATGTCTCCCACCAATATGTTGTTTCAGGTCCAAACGAAACTGATTGCAGGCTGTGTGGCGCGTCGACTAGAGGTATCTGGACTTGTTTAGAACAACTGGGAGACCACGCTTGCTAAATTATTCAGAAAATGTGTTTTAGAGTAAATTAAACCTCACTGTGGATTGCATTTCCTGCTCGTGTGCTTGGAACCCTTAGGCACATGTTTTTTTAAGTACTTCCTGGACTAATGCGGAAGTTGGTTTGGCCTGAGAAGGCGAAAAAGTGGTCAGTGTTCACAGAAATTCCACCTTGTCTCGAATGTAGCTACTATTCCTCTTTCGTGCAAAAAAAACTTGACAAAAGCACATCCTTCGTCCGTTACGGCCAGACCCCCGAGTTTAGGCCAAATTTTTGCGATTTGAAATGGCTCAAATTAACCTCTCTCTCTACTTGGAGAGGTGATTTGAGAAAGATCTGAACCGTTTTGGGAATATCAACCAATGAGAATCAAGAGAGAGAAATCGATTCGCCTATTGGCTATGGTCTGAGTCCCAAAAATCGTTTGTATTCAATCAGATCACGAAAATACAACAGGTGTATCTTCAGTCCAAACTGAAGCGTTCACTGCTGCGCCTCGCATCCGACGTCAAAACGCATGTTCAGAACTAACTAGTTATATCCCGGACAATGCATATGTGCAAGCACACACACCCACTAGCCAATCAGACCGCAGAAATTTGAAGGTCGCGAGGACAGTCAAGGCATGAATTGGGAATCCATTTCGTTACGGTTTTAGAATTAAGGAACTGTAACTTCTAATGATCTTTGAAGTTATTAGTGGTTGGTAGGTTTAAAGGCATGTAATTTGCACCTTTTACTGGAGCTTCTACTTCAGCGAACCTCCCTTCAAGGTCGCCGTTAGCCCCAATCACTGATGAGGCTCCAACCAATAGGAATTCAATACAAGGAGGTCATGGATACTCTAGCCAATTTGTTCTTTCTCAATTGATGATTATTATCCAGTTGATGCATTTTAAAACCAATGATTGGCAGCGTGTACCCAAGGTACTTACACCGCTGTTTTGTTTAATGCATTTAAACAAACCGTGCAATAGAAATGAACAATTTACTTAACCTCTTGCCTAGACATACATTTGTGTCCCAAAACGGCATTTGATTACTTTAGCCATTCTAAACTCAAGTGACTTTGACATCTGAAAATGCGGAGGAAGTCAATTTTAATTAAAACACGATGCCTGCCTGGAGAGAACACTGCTTATCCGTATTTATGATGTGGTGAAATTTGCATAAATTGCCTGCTAATTTGGGACTATAGTTGTCACCGGCAGGAGTACGCAAAAACACCGATTTGGTCAATCAATTTTTAAGCTGAAAAAATCATGACGGAAGAGGGAGGGAGAGCTGTTGGCAAAGTTAGCACAGCAAGTCTCCATTCAACTGGGTTGCTGCATGCACCTTTTTGAATTGTCTGATTAATTTTCGATAAAAATCTGGCCAAAAATCGATATTGTGGGTGCGTGTTGATTGGTTGCATGAATGCCGTCTAAACCAATCAACTCACATCGATAAAAGACGACTAGCCGAGAGATATCTGGATATGTTTGACCTTCATTTAACGATAATGCTCCAAGTGAATTCAGACATCGTTGCAATAATCTGCGCGTAGTTTCAGTTTTATCACTACCTAAGGTCATTTCCTGTGGGGCACGCCATTACAGCTTAACAGGGCTTTATTTTTTTCCGCCAAAATAGTGCAACAAACTGAGGCGCGATGTGTGGCAAATTTGTGCATTTTTGTAGTTCAATTTCTTAGCAACGCATTAAATTTAAACATGCAAAAAACGACTAGATGGTATTTGTTTTAATTCGTCACTCGTTAAAACGCCTCGGTTTCACACACATTTAAACATTCCTCGAAAAACACTTACCGTGGTGGAATAGGATTGATCTGTAAGAATGAAATTGACATGGTAACAGAGTGCACATGGATACAGCTTCGAAATAGTCTTGGTAATGATTTGGAATGTTCCACTCTAATCTGTCCCGATAAAATCCAGATAATCCGCGAAACTACCGCACAAACAAGCGCTGTTTTTTTAAACTTATTCTTTTAATCCAGTGTGCGTACTGAGTCAAGCGCGTATGAATTATGCAGAATGTAATTTAGTCCAGGAATCGAGCATTTATATCCGACAATAAAAGTGTACTTAAACAGCACAGAGAAGCGGAAAAACCTTCTAAGAAATTGCGGAGTACTTTTTGTACCTAAAGTATGAATGTCGCGCCACCAATGTGCCCGCTGCTTATTTAAACAAAACGAAGGTTAGAACGCAAATTCGTGCAGGAATGGTTACGAGTCCTCAGCCAATCGAATTTCCACACTCACCAATAGAATGATTAAAACAACGATCCAGTATCTGCAATCTAAGTAACGAGAAAAAACGCTTTTCTCTCAGCAAAACGGCCAACATCACTGGTTAGCATTATTTTCTTTTCACGAAACCCCTTAAATTATTCAAACTACGGCTGGGATAGTCAGACATTTTGTTTCGTGGCGTTCCCTCAAATTAATCGCAAAACGCACTGGATTTGTTTGCGTGGACAGGCAAATTTAACAGAAAAGTGAACAACTATCGAATTGACCTTGTTGCCAAATGCTGCATGATCGTTTGGAAAATCGAACTAACCTATGTGAGGTGGTTTTGTTATCGCCATGGCAATTAAATATCATGTAAACAAATGTCAGGTTAGCCTGCTTCGCCTGGCAGTTATTCTCCATTTTGAGATAAAAATAAACTCGTCCGCTGATGTTTTTTCATGGAGGAAATTCCCAGTACCTGGTCTGGTGGCTGCTAGAGATCCAGGATTCCCCAGCCACCTAACCACGCCACGTCAGCAGGTGAGTCAACTCCATCTGTATTGATCCGATTTCACCTATGAGGTCAAAGTCGCCCTGTCACGCGGCCTGTAGCTGAATCAACAGAAGCTCCCTGCACGATGTCTTGTCACGTCTTGTCGTAGCGTAGGAAAGTCAGTTCTTGCGTCAGAAAGGGGTTCCGGGTACTGGTTACCTGAGTGGGTGCTGTCATGGTTACGAGCAAATGTAACTGATGTGGTGCCGAAGCATGTACAACTTCTAAAGCCTCGACTGTCCTGTTATACTTATGCAAAACATGCCGAATTATGCAATCTGTGGATTTATTACAAGAGAAAAATGCCGAAAATATTTCGCCAAAACAAACTTCTCCTGAAGTAAACAAAAACGGTAGAAATGGCTGTCAGAAAAAGCGTAGTTTTTTATTGTCAAAACAGCCAAACTATGATTCGAAGTAGAAGAACAGCGAGAAGACAAAAGAGGACACTACTTGGGATAAATTTTGCTCCGAGAAGTTCCAAAAAAAAACAAAAGTAAATCGAATAAAACAATGTGCTCAATAGAAATTCGATTGAGAGCGGCAAAACCCACTTGATCAATACCTCCCTATGAAGCAGTCAGGAAAATGTCAATAAATATTGATTTCACGTTCGTGAAGTACATGTTCCACTCGGATTCTGTCCTTATGAAGTTCATTTAAAGTCCAAACAGAATCTTGGGTAATCAGGCCTCATGATTAAAAACTATGGCCTATATTTGGAATCGATAATATCTAATTTTAATAATTATTGAAATAATTGGCCAACAATGTCGGATATGTGAATTCGTTGAGGCATCGAACTCTAGACAGCGTCTGCGGCCGAATACCAAGCTGGACGGTTGAATTTAAAAGACCGCCCAGATAAATTGCCACACCAGTAAAACAACAACCAAGACCAAGGTCATTAATCGCCATTAGTGGGGAGGGATAGTACAGAATCTTTTATTTCATGATACCTGACTGCATATGAACGGTTGATGAGGTCGTGAATGTGGTTTTCTAGCCAATCACCGTGGGAGCCAGCAGAAATGAGTTCACCACTGGTTACAGGGAGTTTGATCTGATTCTGGAAATTTGGGCTTTGTCTGTGAAGTCCAACTAAACGACAAAGTGTCTTCCAGTTCACTTTATATCAAACGTGCTTCCCATTGGTTCAAGTCAAGGCCAATTGGAGAACGGAGAACTTAACGTTAAGCTTTACAGCTCTTTGATTAAGGCCTCTTGGAGAACGTTTACTCTGGAAAAAGCCGGATTTTGTCCATTCATTTTCTTCTAGCCGTGTTTTCATTGGGCAAGTCTCATAGCTCAGAGGATCAAATGATTGGATAAGAGAAAATATCTTTTTCTAAATGAGGGATAATCTCACGTGGCCGCCTCTTGCGAAACCAGGCGGAAATCGTCACACTATTACGGTAAGGCGATATATTGGTTTTGTGAAAAAAATTATGATCCGGACAAGCTTTTCAATTCTGTTTATCTATAATGGCTGGGAAAACTTAAATGCTACACATTTACGGGCGAAAAAAATTACCTAATACAGAACACCTAATTTAAGTTCTCGGTGCATTTTGAATGTAGCATGAATTGTTGAAAAGAGCGCCACCGCTTTTCGCCAGTAGCCAATCGCAATTTCCGTGAGCGCTAATTGGTTGACTCAAACCTATGCGTCCACATGTGCTGCAACCTGATTTCGTGAGTGCTGTTCAGACCTTACTGTAATTTCAGTAAAACACACTGGGAATACATGCTTTGCCGCGGTGCGTAAATCAAATGTAATTTTTTTCAAATGTTTAAACTTTATTTGCACGGTTGGCTTACAATTTTGTAAAAGCTGCGCCAATCAGCAACCAGCAACCAAAGATATTTTATAAGTTCTTGGCATTGGTCAATATTTGCGAAATAATAAAGCTTTATTTACGCGATTTCCTTACAATTTTGTAAAAATCTGCTCAAATCAGCAGATTGTATTGCAGATATTTCGTAAGATAATAGCGTTTATCAATAATTTCTGATTTTAATTGCATGTCTTTTGTTGTTGAAAAGGTGTAGAATGTTTGTGCAATTTTCATTACTGAAAGATACTTTTTGGAAACATAAATGCCTTTTTTATATCTCGGCAAAACAACTGCCAAAATTGCATCCATCTGCATTTATCTGAAATGTGAAGGTTAGCGTTGTTCGATTAGTTTTTAAGGTCATCCGATTCACTGCAATTTGATTGGTTGAAACTAATAGCATTAGGTAGGATAAGTTGGCCCTGATGACTCAGACATGAGTTTTGTAATTTCTCAGGAAAATAACCGGCATTATTGTTTCTGTTTAAATTTATCTAAAACTCAAATAGTTCCGATGTTTTCGCAAAATGACTAGGTGTGTTTGTGCAAATCTAGATTGAGTAAAGAGATGGTGTTTGGTTGCGTTTTATGAAACCACCATGACAAAAATGACCGTTTAAAATATTCCACTATTTAACTACCTCTTTTGATGTCTGGCCAAGGTGGAGTGCGTCTGTCGAAGCTACCGAAATCGGCGGTCAATTTGTAATAAAAAAAAACTGCTGCTGATTTAAACAAACACGAATGTCAGATTAAAAAAGTGGTTTTTCCTTGGGCTCTGTTGAACTTGGAGTGACTTTTATGTCAGGTAGAAGCAGCAGTTGTTGAAAGCAACAAAATACTTTTAAAAAACTCAAAATTTTTCAAAATACGCGCGCTGTTAGCATTCTGCCCGGGGATTTGATATTTAAAATGATCCTATGATGATCATTTGCCAAATTCTATTTGAATAAATTAGCTTCACAAAGCCATCGACGACCAACGATTCGGTAGATTCAACAATCTACTCAAATACACATTTGCCCATTTCAGCAACAAGCAAAAAGCTTCCTCTTGAGACAGCAAGTACTACTTATGTGTAATTTAAGTAAAGGCAAGTTGGGCTGTCACCGTGTACTCTGTATGCTCATTTACAAAAACTTTAGCCAATTGTGCGCACACTTTGGGAACACGGAAAACGTTAGATCAAAAAAATGCGCATTTTTTGCCAAAACAAACTGACAATTTGGACAGCGCGCTAAGCTCATGCATAAAATATTTGATGCTTTGTCATTGGTTGGTGGCAATTTTGATGAGATTAATTTAAAATCAGGAATAAATTAAAGTAGGAGCTGTAATTTTAAAAAAAAAGCATTTTTATTAGAGAAAAAGGCGTTTCTAGGTGGTGATGATACGGGAAAAAGGAACTGCGTTATAAGCGAAGAATGCACTTTGCTTCCCCATCTTCTGTCTTGCCTAGTTTAAAATGTGCGCGATTTGTGAAGGTCAAGAGAATAAGACGGATGTTGATGTCTAAATTACTACGGGGTGCAGACCCGATGAAGCAAGGAATTGTTAAGAAATGCGGCAGCCGAATAACTACCAGATTGTTCACACAGTCTTAATTGAATAAAAAACCTTCGTCGATTTCACTCCGCCAAGAATTTTTAGACATGCCCGTTCCCATTGGCTTGAACTGGATCCAATGATCAAGGCTACACCAGATCAGGCTAGAGAACATATTGGACAATTTTCCCACCAATCAAAGTGTATGCCAAGGTTGTCTGCAAGGAAAAGTAAATAAATTGTGCGTTTTGGCTTCATCATCGGTCATCGGAACTCCTTTTTTTGTGAAACTCCATTTCCACACAATTTGAATTGTGCGCTCAATTTCTTAGCCAATCAAAATTGTTGCTGTGGTCACAAATACTCCCTGAGTCCTACGTTCGGTGTTCTTGGCTAAATTTACTAAAAATCACGGCTCGCGGTTTTCCAAATGCACGATTTTTGAAATATTTTAAAGATGCGGTGGTGAGCTGCCGGCTGCATGGCTTCCCATCCCCGATGGTATAATGCTTCTCCAGACAATGGTTCTACTTCTACTGTCGACATTTGAATCCGCCACGGCGACCGAAGTCCTGAAGCTGCAGGGTCCACGGAATATCTCCGTCCAACTCAACCGCACAGCTCGCCTTAAATGCCACCTCCTGGTTGCCAACACCACCGCAGGCAGTCCCGAAGTTGACGCCAACAGCGGAAGAGGACGGACCCAACTGCGATTCATGCCTTGGAAGGCCTCAGCCAATCAACGAGTCAGCGTCCAGTGGAATATTGACGGCTTCGGATTCACCAACGACACCCTGATGGACAGCTTTGGCGGACGCTACTTCATGCCCGGACAGCTGAGTGAAGGTAATTCTCATTCACATTGTACAAGTGAATTGAAACAAGCAAGTTCGCTGATGTTGCAAATTTGACTGGAATGCTACCTGCTCCACCAAACGCAGAAAACCTAGCCAAGCAATTTTTGTCAAAAACGCTCTTGTCAAGCAGTGTTTTCTGTCAAAAAAGATTAAAGTGAAGACAGGCAGTGGGTTGGATTTGGGCAGGTTACATTTGAGTCGACGGACCTACCACAAAACTTACCAGCGTGGTTTTACTAAGCACTGGCTAAATTGTCAGTTGTACATCAAGCCTCCACGTGTACGTCGTCATGGTTACCGAGTAATCACGACAACTTTTGACAGAAGACAAAGGAACCTCGCGAATCCCTTGGTCTCTACGACAAACTTTGGCAGTAATTATATTGACGGTGTTATCTAAGAGATCTTTTTTTCGCAACGCACAATGCTCTATTTTGTCTGCAAAATATTCCCTCCCGTTCGTTTGTGCTCTGGTGACTGAGTCGAGATTGGAAAAAAGGCTATTATTGTTGGTTAGCATGATAGTTTGTTCCAAGTTAACTTGTTCGTGCCAATTCCCATTATTCCGGTAAATGCCGCCTTCCAACATGTCCAATCACGTCCAATCTTTATCAACTTGCGCAATATCACAAACACAAAAGATTCCCAGCCTGTTTTTCGGTGTCAAAGATGCAGAAGAAAAATGTGTCCCTTATCACACAGAGTGGGTGTGTTTTTACTCACAAGCCGGCATCTTTTCTCACATCTCCACCACCTCTTTACACACGGTTCACCGTCTGCAGATGCGATAGGCCACCGCACGTGTGAACCACATCACATGCGACTCAACACTCGCTCCTTATCAGATTCTGCGCACGTGTTGCAGTCTCTGCCTCCGCTTCCTCGCCATCTTTGCCCGTCTGGTTATCCCTTCCTGCACCTCTGCTTCCTCCCTCAAACCTCGACTCCCCTCTGCACTTCCAACCGGTCGTGTTCGTCTGAACGCGATCGCCTTTCATCCCTTCCGCCAGTGTACACTGCTAAAAATGCCTTCCAATTTCGATGCACACAATTCCCGATTGATGGCATTTTGACCTTGAGACTTGAATGTGATTGGTCAGTGAGAGTTTGATTTTTGTCGAAATGGCATTCTCTGGGCTGACGCATTGATCTGTCCTCGAATTCGTGTGTTGTGTCAAGAAATGTGGGTCAAGTGGAAGTCTCGATGCTATCTTGGTAAGCGTCACGCAACCCGTTTTGCCGTCAAGTTTAATGTCACTCTCTAGGTGGCCAACTTTGAAATTTGATTGGTCGTGATCAACTGGAATACTGAGAACAGTGTCCGTTGCCAGCGCAACACTCTATTTCAGAAAACCCGTGAAAATGTTCAGTAAATGCATTTACGTACAACATCAGCATGGAGTCAAAAGCAAAAGACAACAAGTAGTTTCATTTAAAATCGAGATATTTTTACTCTTGAGGCACCAAAAGCTTCCTACCAGGAACCATTTTAAAATAAATTTGTGCCCTTTTTAGGACGCGGACTATGAAATTAGATCTGGTACATTTGATAATTTAAGGTACCGCCACAAGTTAGGTACATGTGGGTAAATGATTTAACTCAAAACGCACTCTTATATGTACTTTTCAAAATAATTGACTGCAAAATTATATGGCGAATTTTTTTTGTATTTTATTTACACGCATGCTCTTTACAGAATGGCTTGGTAAATGCGAGGTTATTTATGAAACCACGCGTTTAAACATCGCGCCAAATTTATTGATTTTTGTCAAATTCCATTGGCTGAAGCCTGAAGTAATAAGTTAAACTGCCACTTTGCTGCTACCACGGATCAACGAATTCTTGCTCCAGGTTGTATCAGTAAAATCCGCAATCAGCTCAACATCCTGACAAAGATTTGACTACGAAGCCTGAATTAGAATTCTGTCATTGACGTTCAGTCGTAGCCATTCTCCACATTGCGAAGTTACTTAAATTGGACTTGATGTTATCGGATTCGGCCAAACGACCTATCAAGTAGACTGTTCGTTGAAGACTTTAGGATGTCGCTGAAGTTGACATTGCCAGATGCTATCACAACGCCATGGATAGTTAAAGCATTCTGACAAACAATAATTAAATTAAGGTTCTATGGATTATTACTGTGAGCTTGACAGATGCATTAAACAGTATCTCAAAATTTGTTTTTTTTAAGAGTGTAACAAATAATAAAGACATTATTTAACTCACCCAGAACCGGTGTTCGGTTTGTACATGAAATTGTCAAATGCCATTTTTCAAATATCAAATCCCGTTTGCCACACAGAATAATTTCCCGGTTTGCTTGTAGGCAGATTCGACCTTCACATTTATGACGTGCGACTCTCGGACCAGACCACTTTCAACTGCCAAGTCACCATCCAAACTTTCGCATTGTCGGAGCCCCTGCACGTGAAGACGCTGACCACTTCGACAATCCTTCTGAAAATCTACAGTAAGTCACTGAGGCCTGTTGCAAACCAGGACCCGGAATTGGTCGTCGAATGATTTCAATGCTGGCCTGCTAGTTCTGATCGATGGAACCTGAGTTGATCCATGAACAATGTGTGCATCTGAAACATCTTATTACCATCGCTTTGACAAGGTATCGATCATTAGTGGAATAGAATCACATTCAGCCGTAACCTATGATGATTGACTACCCATAATCTCCATCAGTGACTGACTATTTCGCGAACCAACTCGTCAGATTTAGAGTGCCACTGTGTTTGGGGTGCAATATTATTCTGTGGTTTATTCAAGACCTTTGTAACTAAGTGACCAGAGATTCTAATCAAAAGAAATGACTAAATTCGCGGCGTTCTTTGGTTCTTGGTCAGTTGACGTATTCGATGGGTAATCACGGAGGATTGGATTGCACAGTGGGTTAACCACAAGAGCTTGAGGTGTGGATACAGTTCAAGGTCAACTGGCATCTCTTCCAGGTCCTCCAGAAGGGCTTCTTCTGAGACACGTGACGATGCCCGAGGCGTCAAAGCCGACCAATAAACTGACCAACAAACCTTCGCCCGATCACCTGCAATCTGACAATCCGGAGCACGGTGAAAGTCAGGCATTCCAGCACCCCGCCTTTCCACATTCCACTTCTCAACAGACATTGCCAATTCACCAGCACCACTCAAGCTCACCTGATCGGCCATTGGTCAGGAATGGCAACATCTGGGCCCTGGAGAACGACCAGGTGTCGATGGAGTGCTCTGCGTCACCCAGCTACCCCGTCTCTCGTCTAATGTGGGTCCTGTCGGCTGCCGAAGATGCAGAGGAGTTACTGCCTCAACCCTGTTTTGATTTCCATCAATTCGCCTGTCGAACGAGGGCGTCGTCAAGTCAACGATACCCCAAGTGGCGATTCGTGTTCGACGCGCGTGAACAGGAGAAATTGGGATTCACGATTGTGAACAAGGAACTGCCTGCTCCTGTGGACGGATTGTAAGTACCAGGCGATTTTCGGATCACTTTGGCAAACTATTTACCGGGTTTTCTTAAAATGAGCCATCCAATTTCAACTGCAGGATGGTTTTCACCCAAAATTTGTGACCGCAAGCGGAGTCGGTGAGCACGTTTAAAGTTTTTTTTTTTTAATTAACTTGGCAAAAACGAGGTGTTTTTGTGTCCAATTTTCCCACCACCCAGGCCACAGCACAATTTGCATAATGGAAACTGCGACGATAGCGTTTTTGCACCACACAAAACTGCTTTAATTATGCAAAACCGCGAGATGCATGCTTTAAATGCAAAGACATGAAGTTCACACCAAAGGGACCTAGCTAGCAATGACAATGCGTTTGCCGACGTGTTTGGTGTTTGAGAGCACGTGGTACGTCGCAGACGAGGTAGGTACAAACGTAGGAGAGCAATTTGAGGTGACCGAACGTCATCAGGGCTAACCTCCACCAAATGAGAACCGCCGGATTGAGAAATAGGCGTTTGTTTGAATGTTTTGGCGTATCGGAAATACACCCAACACGACTGAGTTATTTGCAGATTCATCGGATTGAGCACAATCACAATTACGATGGATCGTTCCCTCTCCGGTCGACGTCTTGAATGCCTCGTCCAGAATGCGGCCGCCTTCGAACAGTCGGTCATGCCGAAGGTCACCGCCAACCTTCAAGTTGTGTGTAGGTTAACTCTTGTACTCTTGGAACCGTTTGCTTTCTCTGCAAACCAAATGCAACCTTCAGTCTGCATTTTAGCGACAGGAACAAACCTAAAAGTGCACTTTTAAGATGTCCTTTAACATTTTTGATCACAGCAATTACTGTTTTTGCGTTGTCGTGGAATTCCACAGCAATAACGTCTCATGACGGTGGATTTGCTTTGATGTTCAGTATGCGTGCCAGAATTGCCGGTTTACTGCTTAGACGACAATGTCTTTGTCATTATTTTGGATTCAAGGGGAATCAAAATATACGTCTGATTTTCCGAGATTTAGCAAAGATGTGAGCGCAGGTTTATCGATTAATCAGCCAATCAATCAATACAGTGGCAGACCGATTACTTGACTTAAGACTGAGCGCTCACTTCAAACTTGGCACTGTTAATGATTGGTTGTCCAGGGAACTGCATGGATATTTGGAAAAAAACATCAAACACCACACAGAATACAAAAACCCACATAGAACATGGTTCCACACTAATATCAAATGGTGTTTAAAAAGTAAAACCAGAGAGATTGCATCATATATTGATTTTATCATTTATCGAGGTGGGGCTTTTCACTGTCTGTAAACCTTCTTCCTCATTGATCCCACTTTAGATTCATCCAAAAACGATTTTTATCAATCGATTATCTCGATCATATTCGCCCAGTCTATGATCTTTAAACAGTCCATCTCAGAATTGTAATAAGGCCACTTTGTTGATGTCAACAAACTCAGGCAAGTGTTGAGTCAACCGTTAATCGATTACATGACCCAACATTATCGTCGCTGAGAGCGGTTCGTTGGCAGATTTCGACAGAAATTGGCTCACACAGTTTGTTTTGTTCATACTTAGCAGGAGTTGATCATTTTCTCTCTCTCCCAGAATAAAGAAAAACTGAAAATTGTGTACATTTTTCAGTGCTTTCTTTCCCACGGTGAGATTTTTTCAGATTTTAGTATTAAAATTGACGTTATCCGCTTCTCCCTTATTCTTGCCTCTGCCGATTTAACTAGGTTACGAGAGCACATCGTGGAGGACATCTGACAATTTTAACAAATAAAATTATCTAAAAGCTATCTCCCAAGCTTAGCCTGGCGATTCAATCGACCCACGCTATCAGTTCAGAAATTATGGAGATCTTCGTAACCGTTGTTCACCGTCGAGTGTAACGCATCCCATTGGTCTGTCATGTTTTCGTTATAGATAAAGTGATGCATCATCCACTGAGCAAAAAGTTTAGTCATGTCTAACGAAACGCTATCGATTTTTCGAATGATACGCCGGTTTAACCTCGCACGTTTCACTATTTTTGGTTAGACATACAGAATATGAATATAACCCACAACGTCTCGACCGAGGATCGAATGGAAGAACCCTTTCGAGAAAACGAAACCGTCCGATTTTACTGCTCAGCCGAGGGAAACCCAAGAGGACTGCGAAATGTGTAAGTTTCGTTGTGTCCCTTAAAAGCCACAAAAAACCTCGTTTTAAGCATGCAAACTCACTTCCATCTTGGTTTTTGCATTTTGTGGGAAGAAAATCTCCGCTGTGTTGGTTTTTAATGCACGTAGACATGCCAAAAAGGCAATTTAAAAGGCAATGAAAAGTTGCCTCATTATTTATGGGCGGTTAGCAGTGAAACCTTGAGGCTGAATTCTCATTCTTGCATAAAATATGCACCGATGAGCTACGAAACGATGCGTCGCTCAACCTGATCATCGAGTACAAATTGTCTGACCCAGAGTGTTGAGTTGATCGAGTGTGTGCATTCCAACCAATGAACTATCGACTGCCTCCTGATTGGCTGGTCACCATCCAGCTTGCTGACCTGTTTCAATTTTAGCCAGGGAAACAACTGCAAAGCTTTTGGCATCTTTTCAAGGCAGTTCTGTTTTGTGAAAAAAAAAGATAAAATTTGATGTAGAAATAAAATCATGCATGAGGTGTGCAACGAAGAAGTATCCAACCAATCACACGTCAGTATTCTTAACATATTCCTTCTGCTAGTAACCCTAAAAAAAAGCCAATATTGTGGTAAACAATTTAGAGGGGGCGGATGTAGTTTGGTCCTATGTTGTTCGGATCTCTCAAATGCCGGGCATTTTAAATTCAGTAATTTTATTAAGGCAGTTTCATTTTGGAAGGTGGACGCTCTCGTAACTCTCATCTCCACAGAGCTCAAAATTGGTGTGTTACTTTTGTCACCACCAACGATTGAAGTCCTTTTTGGCACAGCATCCGTATTTCGATTTAATTAGTGGACATTCTGGAATGATTTATTACTGGTAGCAGATTATATTTTTGCCGTAATTTCCAGAAATAATCCCACTTTCGCGTGGTCGGCAGCTTTTAGATTGAAATGTGCATGCAATAATTAAACTTCACGGCGCAATTTAAACACGCTTAAGTCGTTTAAAGCACAAATGCGTCATTCGTGACCGTGAAAAAAACACGAGGTGTCAAGAGATTTGTATCTAGAATTTGCAGTTTTGTAATAAAAAAAATTCAAAGAGCTTGCGATTGTGTCTAGACTCGAGTTTGATTAATGTGTCGGAGGGAACGCTTGAACTGGCATGATTTAAGTATGGATGAGTAAAATCGCATGGCTATTTACGAAGTCGTGGTTTGGTGAGCCTCGGGAAAGATTATTTTAACAAAACAGAACCCCATTGAGGCGTTTTCGCCAGCAAAACAATTTTTGTGAACTGCTTTATAGCAGATGGGGAGATAAGGCACTTCCACAATGGTTTTTAAGCGGACCTTTTAAAAAAGGGTTCTTATTTTGACACCTTTTTTTCAAGTTAACCCACCAAAGTTGTCCTACATCAGACAAGATTACCGTTTAAGTTTGCCTATTTACTAAAGGTTTAGTCTGGTACAAGTGTAGACTTGTGTGGTCCTATTGCCATCACAGGCCAATGTCTGGCCGGCTGTTTTGAGTAAAAATTTTTATTTAAGCATGAAAGCGCAGAATATGGAATGATTATGCATCAGTTTGCTGGTTTAGAGGACTTGAATTAAGCTGTACATATTCTTCTTGCTAATCACCGGAGCGGTTCAACCAAAACTCATCCACTGATCGAATTTTTTCCCAAAAACGCTTCGCGGGATTTCGCTAGACAACAAAACGCAACGGTCTCTTTCCGTGTTGAAACGTTTGTGCCTAAAAGACGATTGATGGAATGCCAGTGTAGACATGGTGGCGCCGTTCAACTGCCTTAAATCCATTCAAATGTTACATGTTTCTGAATTGAGTTTGATGGAGGATCTTCCAGAGGTTCTGGATCACTGACACCACACCCCCTAAGCACGCCCATTCAAATTGGCGCCACGATGGACGAATTAGTCCAGTAAAACAACGGGCCTCTGAAATACAATAGAGGTTCCCTTGTGCGACAAGCGCTGAAAATACAGTCGAGTTGAATTTCACACCCTACTGCTCCAATATCAACACGCTGCTAACTCTAATTTTTGAGATATAAACGAATGAAAAAAAAACATTTTCGATAACGATGTCAACTTAAATATGTCAAAGCCGACATTTTCGCATTTTATAAGTTGGGGATATTTAGTCAGCGGTAATTGCAGGTAAAAAGAAACCAATGTTTCGCATCGAAAGCTTTGTCGACGAGAAATTTCGACATCTGAAAACAGATCTGATATGTAAATTGGGCTGTTTAAAGTGTCCACGTTGACACATTGTAGATTCTTTCGATATATGCAACTACCTGATTTTTAGGCGAGTATTCTACTAAATAAGACGAATTCCTACATTCTAAGGGATCACGACCAATCAAATTTCGAAGTTGGCCACCTAGAGAGTGACATTAAACTTGACGGCAAAACGGGTTGCGTGACGCTTACCAAGATAGCATCGAGACTT